>JAVQJS010043894.1:0-15710 GCA_036024795.1 Galaxias rostratus | reverse complement strand
ATAGTTCTATATGGAATGAGTTATCTACATAGTGGCTCCATATAGTATTTTAATATTACAGTTCTAATAAGATTTATGGTAAGGGGCCCTGAATGGCTTCCATGCCTGGGGCCCCCTATGGTCAAGGAGCTCCACTGGGTTTATGTTAATAAAGACGATACATATTGGCTATCTAATTCCAGTCATTCAAAACCATCCTAATGCAGACAACTGTGCTTCTACTGAAAGGGAAGGTGTGAATACTGCTGCTAAATTGAGCAGGACTAGTGAGATCCACTCTCTACCGTGCATGTCATGAGATAAAGAGTTTTGCTCGGACGCCGTGTGTAATGAGGCGGTAGTTATGGCCATCAGTGGTGAGTCATCAGCGTCTGAACAGTATGGACATCCCGGCTGTCTGTGAAATCACACTTTATCCATCCATCATCCTCAGCACCTAATCATCCCTTCAAAGACGCCGTGTCTACGGAGTCTGGAGGATCCGCTCTCATGCGTTGACAAACCCGCGAGGAAATGACTTATTTATCATTCATGGCTCGGTGATTGTCGAGCACCGGCTTCCTCTTGTAGCTTTACGATGGGGGTCTAGGAATCTCGCTTTCTTCTACCTCATTCTCTTCTTTTCTCTTGCTGGAACATAAAACTGAGATGAGAGCCACATTGCTTTGTGATCATTTCCCAGGGGTGAGGCCCACTGAATACAACTGAGCTGTGCCTAATTTATCTGAAAAGGTCTTAGAGAGGTACTTCGCAATATTAGATGTTTATTGGCATGTGAAATTGCGACATAAATGTTTTTCACAGATTCAAAATTATTTACAACTTTAATGGGGTAATTTCATGGCATGTAAACTAAGATGCCGTTTTCACTCTCCTAAATCATATTTGTACACCTGAAAGGTGATTAATCTTTTTAATATGCACAGATATAATATAAATACAATGAAGTTTGAATTGTACTAGTTTGGTCAGCTTCAGTGAAAGATAGTTCAATAAGACCAATAACTACAAGAAATGTACTGAATCGATATACAATTAAAAGAAAAACAAAGTATTGATAAAGAGATTCTAGAGCAAGCCAGCCAGGACATTAGAGGACTGATCAATAGTTAATTTATAAGATCACTGCCTGGAGATAGCCATACCACCCCGAAGTGATCTCCCTCACTGTTTCCAAAATGTACTATAAAATAAGAACGGGATGTGACTGTATGGTTTACAAAACTACTAATTCTACTACTCACAGTTTGTATGTCAGTCTCAACAAGTCTAAATGTTAAGATAGCTAAATTTAGAATTTGTGCCAAATCCTCCTTTAACTATTAATTCTCCTCTTGCCATTGACCTACACCCTGCATCTGTGGCTGTCTTATTGCGGGAGGGTAGGGCCATATGTCCCTATTGTCACAAAGAGAAGTTGCCCAATCCCAGCTCGTCTTTTTGCCAAAGAACAGAGCAAAAAACTTTGGTTGGCAAGAGGGTGAGACCCCTGTCTGCACGGAAATGAGATCGCAGACCGTTTGTCTCAGTCTTCTCTTGGGCCTGGCCTCTTACGAGGACCCCAATCAGTCTCCCATGTCACGACACGCTCGGTTGGACTCTGCTGATGCATTTGCATGATAATGGGACGAGAGCCACCGCAAGAAAATCATCAGGTCACAATTCCCCTCTTCAGCAGCAGCAGCAAAAAGAGCAGCAGACACGTTTCCCTGAAAAGCCCGCCAGAGACTTTCTCCATCAGCCCTGTACGGCTCATCCCGATAACAGCTTCCAACAAAAGCCTTATATCCCCATATACCAATCTTCAAATCTAATTAGTGGGTTGGATATGTAATGTTTTGCTGTGAGACTGGCTGTAAAATCTGATAAATCCACCTGATGATCAAAATGCCATTTTCCACCTGCAGGGAGGGGGATTGTTGCCTTCAACAGATAATTGTAACTGAATTAAAGGGGAGAGGCTGAAGGAGAAAAATGGGCCTGATTCATTCAGTCACAGCATGCCCCACCAACAAGCCAATCAATATGATCTAACGGTTGACAATCCTCTCTATGATAATTGCACTTAACAATAATGAAATCGTGCTCAAGATGGCACATGCCTGCCATAATGATCATTGTGTTTGGTTTTGGCAATGAATAGAGAAAAGGCACAAGGTGAAGACTTATGTGTAGAGCCCTTTGGTGAGTAAATATCTGGCACTGTATTCCCGACGTGAATTCAAGCCGACGGTTGAGTATGGCCAATACAGGGAGTAAGCTGCTCGTGCAGCTCTGTTTGTCAGGGGCTAATGCAATAGTGTCAGAGCGTGTGGAGAGACTGTGGATCGTACAGTCGCTTTGCATCACAGTCACAGCTGCAACCACGACTGGGGGGTATTCTCTAGAGAAGCAGAGGTCCGGAAGTTTAAACAAAGCTCCGATCTCAGGAATGTCCGTTCTATCAATATTCTCTACCTACCGTAAGTGAAATACCAATAACATTTGTAGTTACCATGGATACCTTACCATGATGGTCTGTCTCACTGTTCTAAAACATTCACTAAAACTTCTCAGAAAATGCGAATTTGATTGCAAACGTGGGCACAGAGTTTCACGGCCACGATGGGAATGATATGAAAGTGGGTGACATACTTTAATAGGTAACATGCCATCCTCTGTGCTTCACTTGCCAGAAAGCTCAGAGGCTTGGCAAATACTGAGTGGCACTATGATCAGTAAATAAGGCCAGAAGAAAGCGTCTGGGAGGAAGTGGAGACGCAGCTCATGAATAATGGACCATCCAGTAAGATTTACTGTGACATGCCGTCAGATGTGTAAAGAAGGGAGAGAGAGAGAGAGAGAGAGAGAGAGAGAGAGAGAGAGAGAGAGAGAGAGAGAGAGAGACCAAATAGGTGCATGTGGATTAGAAGGAGAACTGTCACTGTGTTTAACTGAGGCTATTGATGGAAGAGAACGAGGGTCAAATCTGAATTACGTCATACAACTAAATGAAGATCCATTCCCCAATGAGATGTTCTGAAAATTATTACCCAGCAATAACAGCTTATTATTATTAGTACACCAGTCTGATATATGATTTTATAAGGAGAAGCAGTATGATGCTCCCCCCAGAGAAACTAGGCCACCTTAGACGTTGGCCCAGATGGGCTTCTTAGGACTAGGAGAACCATATCAGAAAAGAAATATTGGAATCATTTTAGTTTTTTTGATTCTGGTTATGTTTGACATTTTGATTGTCGAATTTGGCATGCTTTCCTTCAAGAAAACAATCTCATAGTTCAGAGAGGGTGCTGTAGGCATGTGTATTCAGTATATGGAGACTCAAATCTGGGTCAAAACCAAATGTGTATTACTAACAATCTTGTACCATGAACAGTTTTTGAATAAAATGACCAGAAAACACACAAGTTACTATATTAGAAAATAGAGATTAATTATACCCTCTATATCTCGGACAATACAACTATTATGGCAATAGTGTACATGATAATGATCTAAAACCTGCTGAAGATGTCCAAACAAAGATCAAACTACAAATCCTGAGGGAGAAGTTACAATGAGTTTATTAGGAAGTTCTTTGACTTCACACTTTTTGTGGCCCTCTCCATCATAAGGACTTCAACACAAGGTTGAACAAACTCCACTGCAGTTGCATTTATCATCCAGGATCAGAGGCGATATTAAAAAGATTTATTTAATATAAGCTCATGCACACCTGGGTCCTGAGAGAGACCACACAAAGTAAGAGAAGCATTCCATCACTATGCTAACTCCGAGTCAAAATATTATTAATACTGCATGTATTTCCATAGTGGGCTTTTCTCTACAAACCACAGGTGCCAGGCTGTGTGTGTGTTGTCTTAGGAACTGAGAGAGCCACCTATTCCCACCCAGTGTAAGCAAACACTGTGATTGACAGGCATGGGAAGGCAAACCAAGAAGGGCAATCAGAAAAGGAGGAATGGGGAAACAGCTCTACACACAGCATGAGGGCACACTGCACTCTCTGCATGTTGATGCTTTGCAAAAGCAACTGTGGCAAAGGGACCAAAAACACTAACCTTGTGCAATGTGTTATTTACGGATGGTGCCATAACAGCCTCTGTTTCCAGGGTTGAAATTAGGAACAGCCGGACAGTGGAGGATATACCTTGTTGCTTTGCGAGTCTGCATGCCCTGACGCTTCACAACAGTCCAATGTATGTGAATACAGCAGGACGCAAGACAACACATAAAGGGCTTAAACAAGAAGACAAGACAACGGCAGACCACTGTAAACCAACATCATCTGCCATCATGCCAACATTACTTTTTGTAGTGGTCTGAGACAGTGATTGCTGTTTCCAAAACTGGAAATAGAGACTATGAAGTCAACTACTGAAACGTGTATTTTGGCCAAGACTAGCTACACTGTCCAATAACAAGCTCAATTTGTCATAGTATTCTGGTTGATTGAAAATATAATGTCACGCAATCCTGCTAGGATTGTGTATTTTGGTTAGTGTTGTTGTTTTGGGGGACATCATATTCATAAGGACATTAAATATGAAACCCTCATATGTGCTACTGTTCCCCTTGGAGATGGCTCTGCCCATTACACCATTCTCAGGGAATCAATTCTGTAAGCATATTGATTTTTCCTGTTTCCTTTTGTTTTCATTTTCATACATCTAAATGCAAAGCCATTACTTAACTGAGATGTTACATACATTATTTATTACCTATAATGGTGCTAGGTTCTAACACAGTCACATAGGTTACATGGTTACATAGGTGATACCTTCAATCTTTTATAATGAGATTATACAATGTTGAACAGTCTCCATTTTCAAACCTCACTAGCAAAAATATGGTTGTATTCAAATCAAAGGCCACACCTCTGTTTGAGATACAAAACAATTTATCTGGAATCCCTTTCTGATTCAGATAGTCTGTTGTACTTAAAGTGCCTATGCATATTTTCTCTCTATAGTTGAATCCTCCTATAAGCTGTTTACCTGTAAACACCAAATACCGAGCGTGTGCAATGTTCCTTCTCTCTCAATTCTTACCCAGTGTCCCAGATGTTCAAACTGCAGACTGTGACAATGTACATATAATGATCTAAAGGTTGTCAATCTAGCCTAACATCTGATGTGACCCATATTAGAGCCATGCGCTATTGTCCTTCTGCTAGAGAACACTCCCTCCAAGGTACATAAAACATTGTTCCTCGAGGTTCTGTCTTTAAATCAGATTATACCATTTCATTGTCTTATCGGGTTGTCATGGTAATCAAACCCTAATGTCTGAAGTGTAATCAGGTGACTGGGGACAGTCAGTTTTAACTGCTACAGGAAACTGTGACTTCTACAGGTTAGAGTGGAACATTTTATCGCGGACTACCATGACTACGCAGAGTCCTGTCTGTGTCCTGTGATACAAGTAATGGAGAGACTCACCCACTCACCCCAAAGCATGCACTTCACCTATGCTTTTGGAACCTTTTTATTATTCCACTGATGCTTGTTTATCTATTTTCAAATACACATATTTAACATTACCAGATACCCAGGCACTTCACTCTAAATTTCACAAATAAAACTAAGCCTAAATGACCCAAACAACGACATGTTTTTGGTAGCCTCTCTACCTTTTGTGTAGCTTTTTTTTAAGGATGAATGGAACGGTTACGAGTGAAACGATGTTGCCATTGAGACTTAACAGTTCCGGTAGATGGCAGTGAAAGTTCTTGGGGAGTACCTACTTCATTTCTACAAGGGCACTCTAGTATTGCGTATCACTAGTGGACTTAGTGTAGTCAAGCTGTCAGCGACAGTTGTGTCACGGAGTTACGAGAGATCAGAAAGTGCCTGGGTCTGCGATCGCTCGGTAAGCCCAGGGTTTCTGTCGGGACTGGGTGCTGTTGGGGCAATCCATAAGGCTTTCGGGAAGAAAGAACGAAAAATTGTTCACTAAAATACAGACAGTGGCAAAAATAGGTGGAACTAACTCTTTAAATTGACTTGAGAGCAATGCACTGGCAGCATGGCCAAATGGTTCAAGGAACACCTAGGATTCAAAACCACAACCAAAGCGCCGGCTCCACCGAAACCGGACTACAGACATTGTCACACCGGTGTTCCTGGTACGCCAGGCTACCAACAGCCAAGCTCCGGGGCCACCTATCCAAGCCCTGCGCAGCCGGACATTCTTGCTGCTTACAAACTACAGAAAGAACTGGACTTCGAAGATCCGTACACACCAGGCGGAAATATTACGTTTTCAAACCTGAATCCTGTTGGGTCGCCGGACATAAAATATGTGTCACCGAAGCACCGACTCATAAAGGTGGAAACAATCGAAAAGAGCAACTCTGCTCCAGGCAGTGGTATTTCAATAACCCAAGCTGTTGCTTTGGGGAGTGTTAAATCTCCCACTTCACCACCACCAGACCACGAGAATAAGGAAAAGGTAAGCAGTGATCAGTCGTAACACCGCAAAACAAAAGCAAACAAACAAACAAACAAACAAACAAACAAACAAAACTTATTTAGATTCCCCACTGATGTTTGTGGCTTAATGTTCATGGCCCATTTAATATTATTTACCTGCAATTGTCCTAAATGATTCACAGCTGAGCACACCGCTCTGGGTTTTAAACAAGTGATTTTAGAATTGCGATGCTTTTTTTTGTCATGTCAGGTGTATGATGTATACAAATTGTCTTTATGTAGCTGTTTGAAACTCTTGTTTTACCTTACAGGCTATATAATTCACAGATGTATAGTGATGTACGTTCAATAACCTATTTTATAAGTTCAGTCTTTATTGCTTTATGCCTATTCCTTTTCAAATTAATTCTTACTTTTAAACCTTGTATAATAGGATGCCTATGGTTGCCCAGCAAGTCTGACTTCTAGATTGTTATATTTCCACTTAATGAGCGTAGGGCATTGACTTTTGTCATATATTGATATTTGAGTGATGTTCCCATGCTTTAGAATCTCTTAAACAGTTTTTCTTTCTCCAAACAGCCACATACGCATTTATTCCCGTTGACTTTGAGACTTTCAAAGTGTTGTGCTGTTCATATCAGATAAGGGACCGATGGGACAGATGGCTCGAGCGCTCAACATGTGCCTTCAATCCCACAGCCTGGCACTTTAGGAATTTATACGCACACTGAGTGTTGATTCATTTGGAGGAACTGGAGCCGTCCAGTGTCACTGAGGTTAAGGACGTATGAGAGTACGAACACACTGAGGAATGCGCCGCTCGTGTACGGAGAGAACTCAGGAGTAGCATGAGTGAGCGTGAATGGGAAAGAACGTGCAAGGCTGTTGCCCAATGCTGCCAACACCCTTACTGGTGACACATTCACAATAAATGTCTTTGCTCAGTTCAATACGTCAGAGTAGTAATGCACTGTCGTCACTTATGCAATGTGCGGGAGCTGGCACAGTGTCTGGCTTACCCTTTTTTATGAATGTTTTAACTCTGAACACAGGTTACTACTTCCTCTTTCTTTCGCTTCACGCTAGCATTCCATCTTCCACACCTGAGGTTTAAGGTGCGGTCTGTTGACTGTTCTCTGCCAAGCTACAGTACATTTGATGTCAATGTAACTTGTCTTACAGCTTACACTTACAGTGTCTCTGGTCCATGGATACGATTTAATTTGTCACGACAAACAAGCCTTGCAAATAATTTGTTTTGTTTACTCTCTAAACATTACATGCCATATCAATATTTTGGGCGGTATTAGTTTTCTAAATGTTTCAACCTCTCAGAAGGTGGTTGTTGTGTTTAGGCTATTGTTCATAATTGCAGGAATATACACGCTCCAGAGCTGCCTTTCTCATCTAAGACTATAAACCAAGAATCAAACGCACCAGTGCCGTCTTGTTACAGCACCAGCTCTATTGATGTTTTAATTACTTGACTAGTGGATGCTAATTATATAACTGCTTTCCTAATGCCTGGTCTGCCAATACCACTGTCGGGTGTTTTGTCTTATCACAGCTTCTCAAAGGACACCTACGCTTTGCGTTAAAAAAGCACGGGCAAGGACAGATTCTTAATAGGTATTTACAGTTTGTAACATATCCAATGACCAGTTTAAGACAGGTTGGCCAGTGCCATCACATCTATGCATAGTCAAATACTTTAGCATATAAAACATGTCGTTTATTTTTTACAAAGTTTTGTGTTATAGTAGAGGGAATACAGGAAGAATAGCTAATTTTGTATCCTTTGTTTTAGCTAATTGAGTGCCTTACCTCTCAGTTCATACATCTGCTCGACTCAAACATTTCTTGGACTTAAGAAAGCGATGACAGAACTACTTCAGATATTTTGTTTTGAATAACATTAGGCTGGAAAGCAGGTTCTCAACTGCTGTTTCACTCGGGGTCAGTGCTGCTCCCAGACTAATAATCTCTAGTTCCATTGTGGCAGTTGGCACTATGTGCCAACTATAAAGCAGTTGACATATCTTCCCAGGGATACAGTAAGATCCTGAACCCAAATATCCCATATGTCTTGATTGACAGATTTCTTACTGGTTGATTGGAAAATGTTTTTCTCCAGGAACCTTGTAATAGATTTTGTGTCAAATGCTAATCTTGACAAACCTTTCATGCCTTAATTTGTCTCTTTATGGTAACAATTTTCAACTCAGCTTTAATCATTTTACTCCCTAGAAAAGCAATTTTCAAATCACAATTTGATTTTGCTTACAGCTTTACATTGAGAATAACTTTGTTTTTGTCAGTAGTACATATTAACCGTCTAACATCGTAAACCTTTTCATCCTTACCCTGGCATTTACAATAGTAGAGCATCAATTTGAAATTGTGTGCTATTTGTATGATCATGTTTTAGGTGTGCACTACGCAGTTGCCTTACTATGTTCTATTCGATTATGAACTGCAACTATATTGTATACCATGTACTTTGCTATACTACACTATTTGCATTACTTTGCTTTGGCAAGAGGGGAATTGGAGACAGAAGCTTGTTCGCAAAATGAGCAAGCAAGGACCTCATGTTTTGCTCCAAATGTATGTGTGGAAGCACACCTGAGAGTAAATTGAAAGATTGTCTGGAAGTAGCCACAGGTTCAGTCTCTCTGTTGAACTGCAGCTTACAGAATTATTCATAATGGAATCGGAGATGCTGCTGGGAGCCAATCAGTGTCCTTGTAGGGACGGTTGTGTGTAATTATCTTAGGACTGCGGTGCGGCTTTTTGGGCTCACTTTGGAGGCTCTTTAATTTCCCATAAAATAAATATCCCTCATTGTCAGATCTTCGGTTTGGTCGGTGGCATAGTGTTCAATCTCTTCTGAGGTTTTATGGTTAATTTAATTGGACTCTCTCGCCACTGGATTGCCCGGTGTGAAGGATCTGAATTATGGCACCTTCCTCCCAGCAGCAATCTCCTAGTGTGGTTAAATCAGGACTGTTTGACTGGCCTGCAGATTAGCCAGGCAGGCGGATGGCTGAAGTTTTTTCAGCTTTATTCCCTCACCATCTCCCAGGCTCTCCATTAAAGCCTTTTGGCGTGGCCGGCACAGTCTTAAGGGGAACGTGATTAGCGTATCCAGCAAGCTCTTTCTTTCCAGTCTTTTCGCTCTTGTTTTACCAGTGAGAAGGAAACTGGCAGCACATATGTAAACATCACTGAGGTCGCTGACCTCCTCATCTAGAATATGTCCCAGAACAAGGCCTCTGTGTAAAATGCAGGCACTATTTTAAGAGCAGGCCCAACACCTGCACCTGTCAACGTTGGACAGAAGCTTCCAGGTTTGATGGCTAGCCCAGGTGAATGTCTGGGAGGAGCAGGTGGTGCTCTGTCCCTCATGACAGACTCCGTCTAGTCTTCTATGTACTGGGCCTGTATCCTGTAAGGACATAATAAGTGTCAAGGAGTCAGAATTGTATTCTATTTCAGTGACAGGGTCCCAAAGTAATATCGACGTGGTAATTCTAGGGCATGCTTGTTGGTAATTCAATATGATCATCATGGATTACAGAGTTTGGTATAAACCAAGGTAACAAATGGGATTGTATGACCTTGCATTCATATTTTAACACTTGAATAATGTTTGATTATCAAAAATAAACTGGTGTACAGTACAATGTGTGGTATTGATTAATTGGCATATCAAATATTTTTTCATGCTTTAATAGATATTTGATAAAATAATATACTTGTATATTATTACTAAATGGATAGACCTCATGCTCCTATGAAGCTATGAAGTAATGTCTTATTTGTACCTATTTGTACTATAGGTTAGGTGAATCTACTCATGTGAATCTACATGTTTTTTAGGCTGTCCAAACATTTATTCCAAGTGACTTATTATCCATAGTCACGCTATAATGGCTAACCATCTATTATAATGACCTATTTCTGGTTTATAAAGTAGGTTTACCATAGTATGGTGTATGTCGCTATGCTTGCTTTAATTCTTCATCGCTAAGGGCCTGTCCTAGGATGAGCCGGGTCCCAACTGTGAAAGGTTGCTTTGGGAAGAAGGAAGGAACTGCGTTTGTCAAGTGCCAAAACATCTTACTTTAGATTACGTCTTTTGTCGCCAAGATGATGTCATTGTTGGGAAGAATGTTCTGGAATTGGCATGTTGACAATTTGTTAGATCCGTCTAATAGTCTTTCAATTAGAGCATCATAACCGTTTTGGTAAAACCACATGTTTACAATGGTATCCGAGGATTATAAATGATTAGTGCTCTTTTATCTGAAGGCAGGTTTTCTTTGCCCTTGATTGGTTCTTAAGATAGTGCATAGGTTTATCATCAGGGCACTGTCTGCCTATATTTTTGCAGCTATGGTCACAGGGGACTTTAAGGCATATGATGTGGACATATGCATGCCCAAACTCCAGACACAGGCAGAATTACAGAATGTGGTAATTCTCACCCTACCAGAAATTGTTCTGCTACCATCCCTTTTCCACCTCTATGAATGAGTCCTGTGCACTCTGAATGGAATGCACTCAAGGTCTATTTTTGTTTATATACGCTACACTTTTAAAGGTCGAATGGAAGTAACATTCCATGTTAGAGAGAACAGTAGTTGTACTTTATATTAGAGACTTCTGTTATACCCAACCTGACTGTCTTTAAATAAACCGAATTTTATTAATCAATTTATCAGAATGTACAGATTTTCTATGGCAGATATGCAGATGGAAGCCCCCCCATAAATGTACTATTTCCAAAGGAAAGGATCTGTTACCATATATGGTCTGTTATACTTTTTGACCAGTATTTAGCCTTATTTGAGGAGCTAAACTATTCTGTGGGAGAGATCCAGACTATTGGCTTAGTGGGATACCACCGAGCCTTTTCTGTACTGGATTCTGCAGGATAGCTGATGTCTGCTCTGCACTGTTATCATTCCAATCGATCTATGTGGTCTACTTAATTTAGTTTTCTTGAAATTATTTTACCAAAGGGAAACTAAACATGGCCGGTGTCTGCTTTTGTTTGGAGGAAAACAAGGAACAGGAGGGTTGCTCCAGGATTAAGGAAGTGCTCCCTTCCTGACAGGAAGTGTTTTCAACTTGGTAACATTCCCTTTTCGACAAGGCAAGTTCATGCTCCCCACTTTTAGCAGACTGGAAACATTGGCCCTGCCCCTTCATCCTTGGTAGAAATATAACAAGGAGCTAACAATTTGCTCTGTCCGACATTAACAAACTGGGCATGGAGGCAAACACATTGCACTAGCACATAACTAGCTCAGGGCAATTCCATCAGAAGCTGTTGGTGAGGTCAGACTGAAGTGAAGTGTGCATTTAGCCTGCCTGGCCCTTCCCTGTCCTGCCCAGAGAGTTGGAAAGCCCCGTCATGACGGGCGGGCTGATAGGAGACTCCACCCGGTGCTCTTGTCTTTTGTCAGTAAGTGGCAGGGCCGCAGACCTGACGTGCTTGGGTCTGAGTACACTCTCACCACAGAGGGCTATCTGAGGCCACAGGACACTTCCTACCGCCAGCCAGGCCAGTCACGTCATCACTCCCTGCCCTGGTCTACAAATGTGCTTCTTTGTCTCTTTACATCAGCGATGACAAAGTCAAAAGGAAAATCCCTGTTTGATGATTCCCATGTTTTAGGATATAAACCAGACACGATTTTGATAGGTGTAACAACCATGACATCCCATTGCTAGTGGCATATACAGTAGATAAGGACCCCAAGGGGGAAGGGTTTTTGTTTCTGTTGTTCTGCATGTATACATTTCTGTGTGCGAGCGTTTGCTCGGCCTCCTCTTTTTTGGTTGGGCCACCAGTGGACGGTATTCCTCTGCCTTGCTTAAACACTGGCCCACTTCGTCCCTCTCTAATAAATCTATCTCAGAGGAGGAGAGGGTAGAGAAAAAGAAATTGGATTTTGTCAAGCGTATCCTCTAGTGCTTAATATCTGTCGAATATGAAGAGTACCTTCATCTGGTGGCGGCCCTCCTCTAGTGGAGGTGCTGGTGTGTGTTGAGGGTGTCACCCGGGGAGTCCTTAAGGAAAACCGGGATCTTAGTCACCCTCCACTGCCCCATGAGAACCTGAGAGTCAACCAAGTACAATTCTATATCTCAAATTACAATACTGAAAATGCATTGCATTTAAATGGTGTTTTTTTTTTTAAACACAAAGCACTTCACATGAGAGTGGTGCTAGTGGAGGGAGAGAGAAAAAGGAAAAGAAAAACGTTGACAACGAATTACATGGCGGTAAACGGGTAATGAACAAAATGGATAATGTTAGAAAAGGAATTAAGATAGACACGTGAGGGTGCTGGAAGTGGATAGACAAAGGAGAAGTATGGTGCAGGTGGTGGGAAATCAGACCTAGGCCAAGCAGAAAAGGTGAATTTCAAGATAAGACTGTAATATGTGAATGATGTCTGAGTCTCTGACTGACTGTAGGAGTGAATTGCAAAGCCTAGATGCCACTGCAGAATATACTTTTGCCAATACCCTGGAGGTTTGATTTGGGGAGAGTGAGTTGGCCGGCAGTTGAGTATCTTTTTCACCTGGTTGGTTGGTAAGGGAGGGTGGTGTTGGTCCATGAGGTAGTTCAGTGCGAGGGGGTTGACTTTGTTTTTCAGGAGAGTTGACATGTTGCCTTGCAGTGCATGTGACAGAATGTGGGTCATGGTAATCCAGGACAAGGTGTTGAGGTGTTGGTAAGGTATCTTGCTGCTGAGTTCTGATCCATTTGATCCAATGGCAGCTGAAGAAGTAAGTTGCAGTAATCAAGTTGACCAGAAATAAAGGAGTGAATAGGGTTTTGAGCGGTGGTGCGTGTCAGGGGAGGGGATTACCTTTTTCTGGCAATATTACGTCAGTCAAAGAACAAGGCTTTGGCGGTCTTGCAGATGTTTGGGTCAAATGTGAGAGTTGAGTCTTGTTTTCCACCAAGGTTGCGAGCGGTGGGGTAGGTGGAGACTGTAGTGCCATCTAGTGAGAGTGTGAGTTTTCCGGTTTTGTGTATTTGGAGCTGATGAGAATGGCTGTTAAGTTGCAGAAAGTTGTTTATCATCCAAACTGTTATTACAGATGGACAGGATTTGATGTGGGCCAGAGGTGTGAAATGAAAAGTGAAAATAAATGGAAGGCGCGCGTAGCAGGCAGACCATGAAGACGCCTTCGGGACATGCTGGACAGCCATAGTATTGCCCTTGACAGTGATGTACGTGTGAAGTGGAGGGCCTGTGAAAGCACAGCTACAGGGAATCTCCATAGTCTATGGGTTGCTTATCCGGTTTGTGCTGCAGTGTATAACCATTGCCTCACTCCATTGTGCAATACGTTTGTATAACCTCTGCAGAGAATGATGGAAGAAACTCTTGTGATTATGAATGTATAAACCCTGTATATTACCCGGCCCTTGTGGTATAAGCAGAGAGAAGCAGGATTGGTAGAGAGAACAACGATTTGCATCCGTGGAGCTTGACCAAGCAACTCTCAAGGACTCTGTAAAAGAGTGTGATACAATACATACGCCGACTGTTTTAAATACTGAACTGTTTCATAATTCACTGTTTGACCTACGTGCTATTGCATCAAACACAATCATTTGTTTTGTGTGAAACTGTTCATGTCGCGTTATCTGATCCCTCTAAATGGCTTTCAAGTTGTGGCTTGTGTGTCTTCTCAGGGTGCCTGCTGAGAATCATTTGATTTTCCCTCCATCCTGTAATTCTGGGGCCTCCAAAGCATAACCCACTCACATGTGTATAAGGGCTACTAAACTCTGCGTAATGGATCCTCCCTAGTTTTTCTGTACCAAAGGCCGAGTGTTGTGCCGACTGCCCAAGATGAGTTGAGCTCTGCGTTTCTCACCTAACACTTACCCTGGCGTGGCGCGGTATCGGTGTCACTGCTGCAGCGTCTGGAAACATTCCCATGCAACCTATGATCAGTGACCAGCTCAACCACTTCTCTGTGCGCCAAGAAGAACTGGCGTTCCCTGACTGGCGTGTGAAACCCACCCCACATGGGCACCAGCCCAGAGATCAGAAGGAGCTCACTCTTAAAGGACGCGTTGTAAATAAGGCAGCATGAAAGAGTGGGAGCCGTGCTTTGAAAGGTGCACATGTCTGGTATACAGCCGTATGGGATGTATATGAACGTCTGAACGTGTTGAAGTACAAAGAAAGTGCACTGGCGTCTGGGCTTCTCTACATATAATGCATACATGTGATTGTTGTTGGCTGGAAAACACAATTTGCTCATCAGTTTGGAGATAGTTATCGAACAACTACCATAATAAATGTTTTGTGAGGGCGGATTGCAATTATTTTGTGAAAGATGTTCTAGAGTACTTTCCAGTTTGAATTAAATACCTATTTTTTTCTTTTCATGATGAGTGATGTGTCAACCTTGGAAGCACAGCCTCTAATGAAGCCCAAGGCAACGCTGGCAAATCAGTTCACCTGCAGACCGAAAGTGATTTGCTTCACTTTACATCTTCTTTGATCTGCTTTGAATTGCTTGTGACTGATTGAGAAAAGGGGACATGGCAAACATAAATATTGAATTAGCTACTTTCCCCAACTCCAATGTGGGCGTTCAAAGACAGCATATCCCTCTTCAGGTCCATAGAGCCACACGTTGATTCCCCAACCAGAAACATTTCAATAAGTTTTCATTAATGTCAGGATAGGCTTGCAGGAAAAGTCATCCTGGGTTCTCTCGTTTCCAGTCTGGATGTTTTGAGGTGGAGCCAATTCTCCGTCAGCAACCTTGTGTTTGAGAAATGTAATCCAGCAGGACTTCAACTTCTTTGTTGGGTTTCATTGAATTGTAACCAGATTTACACTCACTACTTTGAATCACAAAATGTTCTTATTGATAGCAGCTGCATTGTGTCAACACAGAGGTGGGAATAGGGATTTGCTTTAGTGAATGACCTTGGGAAGGGGGGGGGGGGGACTTGCTCTGGCGGTCGCTTTACTAACCGTATCTGTGTTTACGAGCCAAGCTGAGCAAGATGCCAGTAGGCTATTTTCTGGTTGCTGTATTTGCATGTTTAAACAAGCATTTGTCTGCCTCACAGGAAAGTAAAGATATATGATATGCAGTCTGTTCAAGAGTGTCTCTATTTAGTTTGTTTTACAAAATGAGCTCTCCTCTCCTCTCACATACTGTGGCGGGCCGGGGGGTGGGGGGGGGGGGGGGGGGGGGGGGGGGGGGGGGGGG
>JAVQJS010043883.1:0-16478 GCA_036024795.1 Galaxias rostratus | reverse complement strand
TCAGACCCTAGCCAGAGGGGTATGAAACCTAGAACCCCCCCCCCCCCCCACCCCACTCCAACCCCCCCCCCCCCCAACCCACCCCCTTCCTCACTGGAAACTGGGCCCGCTTCTCCTGTTGGTGTGCTCCAGCCAACAACCTAAACGTCCCCCAGTCCACATCACTTGTCCCTGCCATGTTCACCTCTGATGGGAGCAGGAAGGCTTGGTAAGCAGGTCAGAGAAGGTGGGTTGGTAAGTTCGCTGGTCTGTTTGATGCCACATGCAGCTCCGTATTTATTTATTTTTTTTCTGGCCCTGGTTTTTACTGCTCGGTCCATGTCTGCATAGCTCTCCATCTGTCCTGCTGGCTCCAGATGCAACCACCAGACTTTTTCTGATTTGGCCATCTGGGCTACTGCTGCGACTCCATTGAAGACACATATTATGATATTTTGAGGCAGGGCTCTTGTTTTTTATGAGTGGTCCAAACCCGAGTTCAGATTCAAACGCATGGCACGGTGAAATGCGAAAGAGTCCTCTGGGAAATAAGCAGAAAGTTTTACCATGCCCCTAAAAAGTTACGAACACTGGAATGGACCTTGGTACAGAATCTGCACACCATGTTATTTCAGGTTTTATGACAGGGAGAATAGACAAAAGGAGATAGTTATTTTTAACTGTAATTTTTTTCTTGACTATAAAGTGTAAGTTTAATATATCACCAATATGATATGAAATAACAAAGAGTTCAGAGATTTTTTCTTTTTTCAATTGAGATCGTACAGGGAAATGGATAACTATCCAATTGTCAGACTTGTTTTGCGCTTTTGTTTTCATATACTCATAAACTGTCACGCCCGTTTTCTGAAACGCGCCTATAAACGCTTGATTGAAGTGTAGCTTATTGGTTTTTGTTCATTTCTTATTAATACGCCTCATCCCAATCACACAATGTATTTCTGACAGTTCGAATACAGCATTGTCTGTCAGTGTCTGAAAGTAAGTGAAGATACTGGCTGTGTTTGAAATCACCTACATTTTCTCTATAACATACTCAATGAGTACATACTGACAACTCAAACTGAAATCTAGTATACTTTTGGTATAAAGTAATTTTTATAAAGATTAAATTCTTTATAGAGTATACTCAACTGGAACACGTGACCATAACTCCTATCTTTTTGTAATGTTGTCAAAGGTAGACGGAAATTGCCAAATGAAATTTTGGGGCTTTGAGAATTTTGGAGCCTATCCCAGCCGACATAAGGCGAGAGGCGGAGTACACCCTGGACAGGTCGCCGGTCTATCACAGGGCCAACACATAGGGACAGACAACAACCCACACTCACATTCACACCTACAAACAATTTATAGTCACCAATTAACCTGCATGTTTTGTGGACTGTGGGAGGTAACCGAAGTGCCCGAAGAAAATTGAATAATTTAGGTATGCAAAGTAGACGATTACAAACACAGCCATAACCTTCCTGTTCATTCCTGTCCATTCTTCTCTCAACGCTTCACAGACCAATGTTACCAGGTGATCCGTCCATTAGAAGCCCTGCTTATCCTATGCAGGGTCGCAGGGGGGTGGAGTCTACCCCAGAAATGCGGGGTATACACTGGACAGATTGCCAGTCCATTGCAGGGCTAACACATAAACATACAACAATTCACACACACACACATTCATACCTAAGGACAATTTAGAGTCACCAATGAACCTACATGTCTTTGGACTGTGAGAGGGGACCGGAGTACCCAGAGGAAACCCACACTAACACGGGGGAAAACATGCAAACTCCAACAGCCCTCAGGTGGGGATCGAACCCAGGACCTTCTTACTGTGAGGCAACAGTGCTAACCACTGCGCCACAGTGTTACCTGTTACCAGGTGATATAAATTAAAAAAAGATAGAGAAAAAAAAACAATCTGATACAATATGAGATATACATATAGTTACAAATATTATTATTTTTACATCACAGCACACCCTCCTGTATGTTTTCCTGCAAGTCTGATTCTAACTGTAAAATAGTCAGACCATCAGCTAAATGACACGTGCATTCCACAAACATCTGCCATACCTGTAAAGCAGTAATATCCATCAATCTGCTATACTCATTAGCCAACTATCTTTTATCTTGTCCCTGGGGCCCCATCAAATGCCTTTATAGCAGCATGCTTGATAGCCACTACATCACATTCAAAAGCTAGTTAATTGCACCTCAACTGTCCCAGAGTTGTTTTACTCTCAAGTCATCTCGTCTAATCATTTACTTTCAAACAGACATAATTAACCATGTGGCTTTTTGTTCTTACACAAAATATAGTTAAAATCAAACAGACGTGTGAGTAAATGTAACACTTGCGTTTGCCCTTTGGAAAAAAAGTTAAAATAACAAAAAACTGAACCAAATGCCATGTACAAAATACACCTTCATCCTCTAAATAATAATCATAATTAACAGTAAAAAAGATAGGTCATATATTTGCACTGGCATTTGGGTGCTGGTGCTACTGCTCCTTTGATCCAGTAGGGGCATCATCACCGTTTCTCATCGTGCCCTTCATCACTGAGACACTACAGGCTATCACAGCCCACAACCCTATCACACCACTGTAGTAGTTGATATGATATTATCCTCTTTGGCAGGAAACTAATACAAGCTGCCAACACACTTGCTCTCTTTGAACCTGTGGGTCATGTTAGGGCTGCAAGGCCCTAGTCCCTTGCTGACTAATATGCTTGGCACACAACCGCTGATCTTTCAGAGAGGCAAGCTATTTCTTGGATTATCTGATGTCCCTGAGCCTTGGTGTGTGTAGTGTGTAGGATGTGTGTATGTGTGTGTGTATGTTTCTGTGTGTGTTGGTGTGTGTGTGTGCGTGTTTGTATGTGTGTGTGTGTATGTGTATGTGCGTGTGTGTATGTGTGTGTTTGTGTGTGCGTGTGCATGTGTGTTCGTGTGCGCGTGTATGTGAGCATGGCTCTGTCTTTGTGGCTTTGCAGTGGGTGTGTACACAGTGCAGTGGATGAGAAACAGTGTGCGGCCCCACAGTGGATGAAAGCGAGGACGTAGTCTCACCCTCCCCTTTAATACACAGACACAGGGGGAGGTCTCGGCGCTGGAGAGAGGAGGGCCGGCGGCAGGAGGGGCAGACCACAATGGTTGGGTAGCTTATTACTAAAAGTAAGGGGAAGCAGCAGGCTATGGCTGATAGGCTGCCAGGTTGAGAAATGAGAGTATAGACAAAGGGACGAGAAAAGCCCATCTTGAAAGAGAAATATGGAGCCAAAGGCTCGGATATTGCCAGTCCTGGGTAGTTGTTTTATTTGTGGAAAAAAATGTATATGCTGTATATATATTTATTTGAAGGACTCCAGTTTCACCACTCTGGAGGACAAATTATTGTGGAGCACAACAACCTCCTGCCATAGGAACTTAGTTTAGTACACGTTACCATTGTATTGTTTAAAAGCTATGGGTACTTAAGTCAAGAGAGGATATGTTGCGAGATTACATGTCGAGATTAGGGTTGCTTTTTAAAGTAAGAGTAGGTGTATGCTATTAAATGTCATGTGAGATACAGGTGTAGTGGATGCTCTTTGTTCAAGGATATCAAGCCTGTCGAAAAGCGTGTGCCTCCGTGATTAACGTCGAAGCGCTCTGATTGAATTGTTTGGTTTTTTTTCGTTCCATTTTTTTTCCTTTTGTGTCTCGCCGGCCCGGGTTCAATTTGAATTTCTCCACTCCATATGCACTTTAATAACGTTCCGTCTGTGCGAGGGCGTCCTGTCTCCAGTGAGACGGCTAATACAGGAGAGGAGCTCCGTCCTGCTCCGTTCCGACCGGGCTCGGCGGCCCTGGAAGCTCGGCTCAGGACTATTATTCAGGAGGCACAACGAGGGGGCTTCACGCACAGGCTCCGCTCCTTTCGGAAGTGAAGTCGCTTCCCTCCCGCTCTTTTAAGTTGCTTTCTCTCTCTCTCTCTCTAATACATCCTGCCAGACAGCTCCGTTAATTGGCGGCGGACGGATCCTTCCTCTGGTCGTCGGCTGCCGCGTCTGAACGGAGCGCGGCCCTCCGCAATTATTCTCGTTCCGACTCTCTTTTCTCCTTCGGTTTCTCCTGCTCCGTCTCGCTTTCTTTCTACTCTGCTACCCCCAAACGCCCCCCCCCCCTCCTGCCCCCGAACGCCCCCCCCCCTGCCCCCGAACCCCCGCCCCCTGCCTCCTTCCCACTCGATCCCCTCGTTGCCCTGGGAGCGTATTAAAACGAAGACACGCTGAGCATGCTGCTCATTTAGAACCGGACCCGGTTGGGTGTCTCCGGGCGCGAGCAGCTGGACCTCCTTCCCGGGGGGAGGAAGCACCCTGGGTCGGTTCGGTATCGTTCACCTTCTGCCTCCACCTCCAGCCCCCATCAACTCGCCATCCTTGTCATGAACATGCATACATCCATGGCCAGAGAGGTCCAGGTTGACAAACACTAGAGGAAGTCGATAACGATGTCATTAGTCACTGTTTCCATGCAGATTTCATGGCGACTCAGTTATCATTGCCTACTGCAACATGAGCCAAACATCTGCAATTAGATAATTTTGGTTGTTTTCATTGTTATTCGTTATTATTCTGGCAAGGCAAAAATACCTACATCCGATGTGTTAAGTAAATCCGATTAAACGTTCTAAACATCATGTCATCTTCAAAGCCTAACATGTTGAACTGAGCAACAACATCCAAATACAAACTCTGATGCTTCATTTGCCTGCTGCTGCTTCATTCTGGGACGACAGCACCGACCATACATAATGCAGGGCCTTATGCCTCACGGGCCGAGAGTAAACAATTGAGCTAACCAGCGTATGGTTTACCGCGTGAAGAGACGTGGTAGCAACATTTGACGGCTTTTATTAGTATGTTGTGCCTCAGAAGAAATCTGGGTTGTTCGTTTAGTCACCCCTAAAATGGTCTGTGTGCTAACTGCAAACAGGATATGCATGTACATTTGTGTGTGCGTGTGTGCGTGCGTGCGTGCGTGTTCAGACTTGGATGGGCTTTATGGCTGGTTATCTTGTCAGGGTGGAACCACACGATTCACGTAGAATCCCTACAACCAGTCTCCTCAACTATTAAAATTGGTTAATATACAGGGTATAACCGGCTCTGTCAGAACACCCTTTCTAAACATAATCTGAGTTTAACAAAACTCTGAAGAAATTGTTCGACTGTGACCCTGTATTTATGTGTTATTTAAGCAGATCCTGGTCTTCCAAAGTGACCCATGCAGCGTAAATTGGTTGGAGAGTGCAGCAGTCGCCGGCTCTTGGTTTGTGGTCTTGGAGACACACACAAGCAGAAATGAATGTGTGCTCACAGTTACACACACGCTTTATTATACTAATTGCATTTGCAAAACTGAAAATACATTTACACGATCTAAGAAGAAAATAGGCAGTAATGTTGATAGGATTTCATACCAATCCCTTTGTCTCAAAGAAAGATGTAGACACAATACTCTTTAATCATTTGAAATCCTGTCGGTTTTGTCAGTTGTCATTCAATGCCAGGCTTCCCTGTGGAGTCAGAGTAATCAGCTAAACACTCTGAAGTATTGAGCCAACCACCATCCGAGAGAACAGCCACACAAAAAAGACACAAATCGATCTCGGAGTTAAGCTGTCAGATGTTTAGGGAGGCTCCCTGGAAGGCTCCATTAACAAGTCCTCTCTCTCAACACCCCCCTCCCCCTCTCTCTCTCTCTCCAGCTGTTGATTCATTTGCGGAGGTCTAGGGAAAAAGGCATCGGAGATGTGCTTTGGTATAAGTGTGATTTAGCATCACAATCGATGAAACAACAACGGCGCTTCTTGTAGCGAGCCCCTCTCTCCAGAGAGAACAAAATCGGATTTTAGAGCAACAGTGAGAAAGCTGCCACGTTGAGATCTAATCAAATCTCCAAACACAGGCCCGGGTATTGACCAGGTTCTTCATGCAGAAATTAACCGGCGTTTTTTTCCCCCTCGCTAGGAGAACGCCTGAGAGGAAAATACTCCTCTCGGAAACAAGAGGGGAAGAAAAGGAAAACGATGCGTATCTCTGTAATCGTCATTCCCAGGACGTACCCATCCCATAATGAGGACACGTCGGGAGAAAACGACAAGGAAAATCATCTCTGTAAAATTAGTGACATCGTAAGAAGATATGGAGTCAGACTACAAAGATTTACCAGGACCTACTTATCAGAAATATGCGACTAAGCTATCATATAAACTGTAACAAGCGGTTACTACAAAATCTTTCAATTTATACCATAAGTATGAGGTGCACAAAATTGTGTTTACAATGCTAAGATACTGTTGTAAAATGGGTGAAATTATTCTCTGTGGTTTCAAATGAGTGTGGGGGGAAAATGTGGTCCACGGAGATAAATGTCTGTCTTTATTACAGTGGTGAAACCACCATGCGGAAACATGGAGGCTTTGCGGGAACTTCTACCATGACAAAGTCACACACACACCTGCAAACATATCTCACCACACACAGACACACACACACACACACACACACACACACACACACACGCACACACACACACACACACACACACAGAGCCAGTAACACTGCATCTATTCCCAATGCCAAACCATGGCAAACACTGTATTAACCTCTACCCTTTCCCCCTTAATGTGTTGGCCCCGTCTCCATCTAAACCCTTCCACTTTGTGGCGCTCTCAGGAAAGTGTGGAGGAGTGGGACAGACCCTAATTAGATGGTCTCTCCTGGGAGCCTTGTGTCCCTGCCTCTAATGAGAGCATTGGAGACTTCACTGTCGTACACCATACACGCACAAACGGAGTTGCTCTCTCAGTCTCTCTCTCTCTCTTTCTCTCTCCATCTCTCTCTCTCTCGCAGTCTCTCTCTCTCTCTTTCTCTCTCCAGCTCTCTCTCTCTCTCACTTTCTCTCACACCCGCTCTTTTGTTTCTCACTCCCCCCCCCCTCTCTCTCTCCAACTCTCTATTTCTCCAATCTCTCGTTTCTATCTTCTGCTTTTGTTCAATCTCCCTCTTTCTACATTGCCCCTCTTTTCCGCCCAATCCTAGGGGATAAACCGGCACACTGGTCCTCTTCTCTCTAACAACAACACGCTGCGGTTCTTCCAGAGTTGGAGAGACAATCCCTGGAGGCTTGCACACATACAGGAAGCCAGTCGAAGTGTTTCCACGACAAAAGCAGCTCAAAATGGATGCCGTCGAGTTGATGGTCAAATAAGTTAGGCCCATTCTCCAATATATCAAGCGCCGACCGACAGCTCTGCGCTTTGTAGAGAAACTCAACAAAACCAGACAACTGATCACCCGCACAGTAAGAAAACGATATTAACAGAAACATACCATCAGCTATTGACTTGTGTTGGGAAGCGGGAAAGAGAGAAAAATCAATTACCCCAGTGACAAGAAATCGCTTGGCAGGGAATGTTTTGTTGGGGTTTGATTAAAGAACGCTCTCATTAAAATGTTCCCCCCAGTCACCAATCAAAGAGGTGTAGATCTCTGGGAATTGGCTTGCCAAACTCACAGGGTGGTGCCTTCCAGGTCATCTCCTGTGGTTCTCTCCCTCCCCCCCCCCCCCCTCTCTCTCTCTCTCTCTCTCTCTCTCTCTCTCTCTCTCTCACACCCAGTCAGTCACGGCTCGTTCTCCTCCACCCCTTCTCTCTCCCTCCTACCATTCCTCTCCGTACGATCACCTCCAACGTGGCCCTTGGCAGAGGCTGTTTATTGCTTTCTCCATTTGACGCTTGTCTGGCATCACAAATAAACCCGGAGAAACAGGTCCCTCTGGTGGCCTTGGCTCATTTTCCTACTGTATCCACTCGTTATAGCCAGCGGCACAGTTCTTACAAGTGCTGCTAGCAGGCAAGTGCATCCCACTGATAGATTCTGCAATTAACGGTTTTATCAGCAATTATTGAAGCAACTTAGTTCGCTTGCTCTTTTGTTCATTGGGGGCAGTTACTACTCCTCTCCTTTTGTGAAAACACAACACCCTGTTTAGCTATTTTGTCTCCAAATATCTTAGTGGCTATTTGAATAAGAATTATGGATACAATTGTAGATTTCAGACACTGCAGTCAGCAAAGCTTAGCTTCACATTAACGTTTTGGATTAAATGTTGGCAAATGTTGAAAGGCATGTGCGCAAGTTAACAATTCAAACTACACACTTCAGAATAAAATCACATTATATAGCGATTTTAGACTAGTAGATGGTTAAACACTTCAACCCTCTGATCCCCAAGCCATTTCTAGGTCTTCTTTGCCTCATTGTGAGAGTCTGACGAGAATGGATCTCCTTAAAGATGCTGGGTAAGATAAATGTTGTAATTTAGTAGATTTCTGAAGACAACAAGCAATTTTTGATACCGTCACAGGGATTTCGGTTCTGAGGGTTTAACTACAACTGACAGCGAAATAATTCAATTTCTGGATTCAGGAATGATGTTTAGAGCAGTCGATCAGCATCCTGGTGGATAGAAAGCTATTCCTGGATGAGGATATCATGGTGGAACCTTGCATCATCCCATACAGTTACAAATTGTGGCATGTCATGCCTTCAACAAACCACTCTCATTCTCAGGGTAAGAAAGACGTCCAGGATTGTACAGATCTTCTGGGTGTTGTATTGGCCCACATTGGGAGCAGGTACACTCCCACTATTCAGACATTGCTGCAAACACAGGGATGCTGCCCGCCGCGTTGGCCTGGCACATCCACTAAAGGTTGGTCACATTACCTGCCTATAGCCAGATTAGCACCAGCCTCACACACACGAGTGAAAGGGATTTCACCTTCTCCTAGCTCCACCGGTCTCCATATTACAAAAAAACAAACAAAGAGAGAACAGAAAAATAATTGTCTATGGCCACATCGTGGTAAAACCGTTCAGGGTTCTTGTTTATAGTCACATCCTAGTAAAACTGTTCAGCGATCTTGTTTATAGCCACATCCTAGTACAGCTGTTCAGGGTTCTTGTTTATAGCCACATCCTAGTTACAACTGTTCAGGGATCTTGTCTATAGCCATATCTTAGTACAACTGTTCAGGGATCTTGTCTATGGCCACTTCCTAGTACAACTGTTCAGGGATCTTGTTTATAGTCACATCCTAGTAAAACTGTTCAGCGATCTTGTTTATAGCCACATACTAGCACAACTGTTCAGGGATCTTGTCTATAGCCACATCCTAAGTACAACGGTTCAGGGATCTTGTCTATAGCCACATCCTAGTACAACTGTTCAGGGTCCTTCTCTGCTACTACGATGAGTGTATACAGGCCACAACAGAGGACGAGCCACACCACTGTGCAGCATGCTAGGTGCGGTGCATCCCCTGCACACACTGGTACCTCAGCTCCTTCACTACAACACACGGCACCACCATAGTCCACTGCCTCCACGCCTGTTGCACTGTGTGCCTCGTAGATCTCTCACGGCGTGACTCTCAGACGTGCACAGACTCTTATTATGGCTTTCGTTGACTTATGCCAGCCCATTGTAATTCTTTTTAATT
Organism: Galaxias rostratus; assembly: GCA_036024795.1. Classification (NCBI taxonomy): domain Eukaryota; kingdom Metazoa; phylum Chordata; class Actinopteri; order Galaxiiformes; family Galaxiidae; genus Galaxias; species Galaxias rostratus. Next base: position 6,922 of record JAVQJS010043883.1, on the reverse strand, counting down.
TACCATGATACCACTGTATTGCTGTAGCATGGATACTTTAACATGATTTATTCCAGAGTACATACCTGTGGAATGTTTGCCTAATTGGAGACACTGTAAAATATAGAATGTAAAACTTTTTCCACACTTAGATTTCACGTACTACATGCAGTTGACATGTTGCATATACATTTTTTCTTAAGGATGCATTGTAGCTTCGAACATAGCTCTTGTCATTCATCTCTTCTGCCTCTTCCTCCATTTTGCTGTCTCACTTCACCACCAGGGACCCTTCCTCATCTCCTCCAAACAGACAGTTGCTCCTGTTCATTATTAATTGGCCAGGTTCCCCCGTGTTTAGAAATTGTAGTGATTCTGCTGTGGTCAAGCGTTATAAATCTGTTTGGTAAAATCCATACCCAGGAATTGCACCTGACAGCTAGCTTGACATACGAACGTTGTGATTGGTTGATGCAAGATGTGAGCAACTCCCCATTTGTTAGTGAAGTTCAAGTATCACTTGACAAGCAATTTGCCAATTTAGCAGACGTTACAAAGATTCCTTATTACTGTAATGATATTCATAGTATGTATATGCCTGACAGATTTTGACAATTAAATGTACTAGTGTGTATGTGATGGCTTCCGTGATGAAATAATGTGTACATCTTTTGGAGGGTACAACTGCTCAACTGAGAAGCATCATAATACATTTTGATCTGCACAATATATTCGATTTAGAATTGTGCAAATTGTAGACAATTGCACTTACTCGTTTTCATAGATGTGCTGAAACATTATCTTTTTTAGAATTAGAAATTAAAGTCTGTTTTAAATTCCCAGTGGTTTAGAGAGTTACACATGTGGGTTTGAAAATGTTAATTATCATTTGAGAACAGTGCCAAAGCATGTTCAAACTCAAGACAGTCAAAGGTTGAGAGAGTAATGTTTGGGCAGCGTTCACAGAACATTCCAACAGTTGACTTAGGCAAAGCACAGATACGTACAGAATCACTCATCATTTTAAATATTTTTTGGGGTTTGTCTCTATTTGATGTGGTACATCATTTGTCATTGACTGTTTTTGAAATGTTTACTATCCTGTAGTCTAGAACTCACCTCTTGTTTTACCGTTGAAATCTAAGCTTCTGTAATTTAAACCCTCCTTCATAGCAAAAAATACTGTGAGTCGATGATAGAAGCTCCCCTGATTTCCCCGCTATGCTACGGGGAACGCAGGGGACACTGACGAGCCCAAAGCAGCTCAGCTGTCATGTGATCTTAGCGTCCTTCTGGACTGGCAGTGGTGACACGCGCCACCTAAGGCAACAAAGGTTTTCTGCTTCACAGTCTGTTGACTAATTGCATCAAAGGGCTCGGCAACCATGTTGTCTCTGCACCCATGTTTTTCGCAAACATCAATGGGAGCTCGGCACACAGCTCGCCGGACGGATATCATCTCGTGGTGCTGACTGTGGGAACCAAAGTGTGACCGCGGTGTTTGTTCCCGCAAAACAAACACAAACACACACCGCTGACAGCAAATTTGCAAATCCTACTCCACTGCTTTATTCTCCCGCTGTACCTGTGACGGTGTTTTGACAGGGAGAGAGAGAGAGAGAGAGAGAGAGAGAGAGAGAGAGAGAGAAAACATAAGAAATGGAGGAGAGAGAGGAGTGAAAGGGAGAGAGAGGGAAACGCTGCGCAGTCAGTGCGGTTGGTCAGGCACAAAGCAGCAAAACACAAGGAACACCTCTGCTCCAGACTTGGGTGGAGGGGGCTGTTGAGGGGGGATTGCTTTCAGTGTCTGGTTGTCCAACCATGTGACATGATTTATGTCCTAGACACGATGTTAAATGTCCTACTCGACCAAGTCACCAAGCAACACAGCAACCTGGCCCGAGCCCCTCCAATCTTAACCCTCCTCTCTCCCAGTTCCCCTCCCAGCCCCCTGGCTCAGGCCTGCGTATGGCTTGCTGATCAACTACAGAATGAATCAGGCTGCAGAAGGGGTAAAAGGGAGTATCGCTTTGAATGCTTAATATTTTAGCACACCGTAAAGAGAGATTGGTAGCTAGTTTGGTGCAATAGAAGGGGATGGAGAGCAGAGGAAAGGCGAGGCGAGGAGATGAGAGAGAGAGAGAGAGAGAGAGAGAGAGAGCGCACTGTTTGGCTACTCACTAAATCGCTGTCCCCCTCCCAACCCCTCCCCCGGGTCGCTGTGTGAATGGGCTGACAGAAGGAAGAAAATAAAAAGGACAAGGCCATGTTTTTTTTTCCTTTAGTGAGGTTGCGTTGGGCACTCCGTGTACGCTCTGAGAACGAGTGTGTTCAGTTTGCATACATAAAGATTGGAAAAAGGTGGCCAACATTTCCCCCCTCTACTTAGGGGCAACCCACACTCACTGGTCACTTTATTAGGTACACCTTAGGTACACATTCCTCAAGAGATTTTATTCCATATTGACGTGATAACATCACTCAGTAGCTGCAGATGTGTTGGCTGCACATACATGATGTGAGTCTCTGGTTCCACCAAAACCCCAAACTGCTCTATTGGATTGAGATCTGGTGACTGTGGAGGCCATAGGAGAACAGTGAACTTATTGTCATGTACAAGAAACCAGATTAGGATGATTTGAGCTAAGAAATGGCACGTTATCCTGCTGGAAGTAGCCATCAGAAGATGGGTACACTGTGGTCATAGGGATGGACACGGTCAGCAACAATACGTGGGTAGGCTGTGGCATGTGAACGATGCTCAATTGGTACTAAGGGGACCCAAAGTATGCCAAGAAACTATCCCCCACACCGTTAAACCACCACCAGCGGCAGCCTGAACCGTTTGAAACAAGGCAGGATGGATCCATGCTCTCATGCTGTTCACACCCTACCGTCCGAATGTCGTAGCAGAATTCGAGACTCATCGGGCCAGGCAAATTTCCCCAAGCTTCCGTTGTCTGATTTTGGTGAGCACATGCAAATACCAGCCTCAGTGTCCTGTTCTTAGCTGACAGGAGGGGCACTCGGTGGGATCTTCTTTTGCTGCTGTAGCAGCAACTGCTTCAAGGTTTCACGTGTTGAATTCAGAAATGGTCTTATCCATGTCTTTGTTTGAACGAGTGGTTATTTGAGTTCCGGTTGCCTTCTTATCGTCTTGAACCAGTCCGGTCATTCTCCTCTGACCTCTGGTATCAAGAAGGCATTTGTGCCCATAGAACTGCCGCCCGCTGGATGTTTTCTCTTTTTCAGAACATTCTCTGTAAACCCCTGAAGATCCCAGCAAATCATCAGTTCCTGAAATACTCAGACGTGCCTGTCGGGGACCAAGAATCATGCTAAGTTCAAAGTCACTTAAATCACCTTTCTTCCCCATTCTGATGCTGAACTTCACCACGTCGTCTTGACCATGTCTACATGTCTAAATCCACTGAGTGGCTGCCTTGTGATTGGTTGAATAAACACTTAACGCGTTAACTAACATCTGAACAGGTGTACCTAATGAAGCAGCAAGTGTATATAAAAGGCCAGCAAGTGTATATAAAAGGATGTGCCATGTGCCACAACAGTAATCACTGTGCAGAGTGCAGAGGTGCCGCTAACAAGCCAGTACATTAGGCTAGACATATGGTAGACGCCATTAGACACCAGCCCTGTGAGACACTGCAGCACAGTAAGAGATTAATGTAGCACAAGGAGAAAACGTGCACAAACTAAGCTCGCCAACTTTCTAGAAAGAGGGGTTGGGAACTAGCAGAAACTTGCTAAAGCGAGAAAAGGAACTGGGTCTGGGTCTGGGTAGGCGATGCGTGAAAGAGAAGGAGTCTGCCATCCCCCATCTCTATTCTGTGAGTGTTCCACTTCTAAGGCACCCCAGAATATGTCAGAGAACGGATAACCATAGACACAAAGATCGTCTATCGACGAAACATTCCAAAACAACAACACAAGTAGCCGCATGAGCTAAGAAAACGGATTTGGGACATGATTTTTGGGAAGAGTAAACGTGTAAAGAATTTACCCTCGAGAATCAAACGTTGGCAAGTTTCTCAGAGAACTGGGGGCAATGAAAATCTTCCGGAGCAAAAGATAGTCGACTAGATACATTCACATAAAACGCTAATTAGCAGTTAATGGAACGCAAACAACAATGTACTGTTGACTCCGCTCAAGAGGTCAATATAGCATCGCTTTGACAACCGACTGACTGTGATATTAGCCTCATTTCTGTGGGGAATTAATTACCGAGACTTTCATAATGGGAGCTAAGTATTATGATAAAGACAACAACAACTATACTGCTTGGTTGACATAACCTCTATAATGAGAATCAAAACAAGAAGGAAACCGAAGACACTTTTAAAAATAGGTTGTTTTTCTCCATACAAATTCTTTGAAATTGATTCAAGGAATATTCAAATGAGATTGCCTTCCTAACAATTTATTCAAATCAAATCCCCCCCCCCCACTTCCACGACACATCCACAATAAACACAAAGGGCCCGAAAAAAGGACACCACCAGGATTGGAAGAATTGGCCTCCACACATTACAAACGTGATCCAAATCATTATGTCGGCCATTTTCCTAATGAACGCCTAGTGGCAAAACGCGGGAGGCTGAATAAAACATGAAACCGCAGTGGTTTAGTTACCTCCCTTTGGAAGTTGAGAAGAAGAAAATCAACCCAAAACTTCCTAACCTTGTTTCCCCCCAAACCCTCGCTCGACTCGAATTGATTAGGAGTTGGAGAAACGCCTAGTTACGCGTCGAAATGCTCTGTGCGTCTCCGCGGGTTCAAACCCGGGACGGCGTTGACGCGGCTCCCTCCTCGTGTTTAGGCGCGCTCTCTTCTCGAGCCCGGGGGCTGCGGGGACGGGCAGCACCCCCTGAAGGGAAGCCTGCCTCCTCAGCCCCAGCCAGCACCGGGGAGGAAAACAACACTCCTATATCCTGTGTTGTGACAGGTCGGGCCCCCACACACACGAACACACACACACACACACACACACACACGTCTCAACACCCGGGCACGCACACAAATCCGACATAGATCCTTCACGCTCGCACACTTTATTTCCTCTCCGTTGAGGATGTCAGAGTTTCCTGTAGGAAAAAAAAAAAAACGTAGGGGGCAACAACAACTCCCGTCAAAGATGCCATGGCGGTTCCTGCTGCTTCAAAATTGGAATGAAGCATTGGGGCAGTGCCTTTGTGCCTATGAGCAAAGCATATTACAGACACGATTTATTAGTTCACATAATTGTTCCTCTATCAAGCCTATAGACTGCAAACTGCAGTAAGAAGCTTTGGAATTTTTTATTTGATTTCTGCTGGTACAATTAAAATTAAGTAATAAAGTAACTAAAATAATGGAAGTGCTGAGGTCATTGTGAATAAAACCATGGGCCAGATCTCAACTGTATTTACAAGGGCTGACAGAGAGCGGAACGAGACCAGCAGATCCGAGGGGTGAACTCAATGGCCGCTAATTCCACTCCGAAGTGGAAAAGCCAATAGCTATTTTAGTCAGAAGCTCACGCCAATGGGAGAGGTTTATTTGTGCTGTCGGTCCTGAACTTAAGAACCGGGTGCAGACCTGCACCTGTCCAAACACTGGGCAAACTGCAGACACAACCCCGTCCATGCTCTCCAGCAACGAGACGGGCCATCACGGGCTTAAGCTAACAAAGGACTGATGGCTGTCCCTGTAACTTGACCAACATGGGCAATGCAGCTTTCCGCGTATGTTCTTTGCCAACAACCATAGGTCAGGGTGGGGGGGGGGGGGGGGGGAGGGGAGTGGAAATTCCTGACGGACACAAATTTGGTCCCGCTGCGTTAAGCAGGGGGCTAAGAGTCTGCGTGGTCTTTACACAGCGGCCCTGTTCTCACAGGAATCCTCTCCACCTCGCAGGTTAAAAGACTGTGAGAACCGGGTGAGAACTAAATGAGACAATCACAGCTGCTGACAGCGTGCGAGCGGGAGGTTTTACACTGGGCCACCAACCGCTGTACTCGGGTTATACGCCGGAAGACAAACAAAAACAAAAAAGAAGAGAAAAAAATCCCATGGCGCCGGGGAATATGCGTTCACAAACACGCTGGCATTCCTGCACACACACTGAGTGGACGGAGAGGGGAGAGGTAAAGAAAAAAACTAAAGATGAAATATGTGACCTTGAGTGACAGTGAAAGGCGCCCTCAAAAGTAACGCATTGTAAAAAGAAGGCGAGGGAGAGGTGGCGAGGATGGAGGGGAGTTTGAGGGGCGTGGAGAGAGAAAGCGGAGGCACGGTTTAAGTCAGGACCTGTCGGGAGACACTCCAAACCACAGGCTTCTCCAGATGCTTCCACAGTAACCCCCCCCCAGCCCCCTGGTCTACAGCTCGGCTTCACATTCCTGCCTCTTTATTTATTTCATCGTTTCGAGAGGCGGAAAACTAAAGGCTAACAAGTAGCGCCAGGGCCTTGTGTTCTGCTATGGGACGCCGGTGTCAGGTTCTGTTCGGCTGGCGAGGTTTATTTAAACGCATTTCTGGCAGCGTCGGCGCAGTTTGGGTTCGGGGGATTATACGAGCTGTTTACAAGTGGGTGGGTGGGGGTGGCTGAGGCATTTCACTTCGTGTTCAGTGTGGAACACCTTTCACCGATTTGAAACTTCTAAACAACCGTAATACCACCTATCGCTGCTTTCCACCAAGAATGTAGTAGGAAGTTATGAGGCTCTCAAGCTCTTTGACTGTACCCACATACATAAGCTGGTTTTCAGAGTCAATTAAAATCAATATACATGGGGCTAATGCACGCCATATTCTTTGACGTTCACCTCCACACACACACACACACACACACACACACACACAGCCACTGACACGGACACACACACACACACACACACACACACACACACACACACACAGGCACATCAACCAGTTGCCCTAA
>JAVQJS010043882.1:0-14712 GCA_036024795.1 Galaxias rostratus | reverse complement strand
CACACACACACACACACACACACACACACACACACACACACACACACACACACACACACACACACACACACTCATGTTGTTTATGTTCTAACTAAACCCGACTGTTATCATCACAGTTTCGAGTGCATGGAAGCAAGAGCATTTGTATCCGGTAGGTCAAAAACAAGTCAGCAATGCCTAAGCAAATTCCTTCCACCACGCTTATTGGTATGCAACTACAAAAACCTAATTTATAGCTTTCTTAGGACTTTTCCAAGGACAAGTAAAGGGTTTACATGTTGCTACATCTTGCCTTCCAGGCCCCACATATCTACTTGGTCCACCTATCAATTCAGCGTAGTCTTCAAATTTCACCTAAGGGGATGCAACCATTGAATCCCACACACACCTAGCTATTATTCCATTTCCTGGGGGAGGCAAGGAGTAATTAGAAAGAGAACAGGGGTCCTTATTTAGTTCAAAAAGGTTGTACCAGTTTATCTTTGCAATCACCCAGAACCTGGTTACATGCTCTCAGGGATGTGTCTTAATACCAAGCCAATTTTGAAATGATTTACCTGCAAGGGGAAGTAAACAATTTAGCACCGGCTTTTATCGACGGGGTAAAATTGCTTATTGTGCAAGAAGAAATGTTTCTTGAGTAAACTCCATTAAAGAATTGCAGAAAGCAGATTTTTTTTTCCCCACCGTCTCTCCATTGTTGCAGTTATTACTCCTCATTCCAGACACCCTCTATGTCTGTTATTTCCAATAAGGGCTCAGCCAGGAGTGTCTATGGTGCACTGGGCAGGTTCCAGTAACTGTTATTAAAAGGGCAGTGCTGCACCCTAACACCTCTGCATCCACCTCGTCTCTCTCATCCTCTGACGGCATGGCAAAACAGGTACCGAGGAGCTCAGCCGGCGTCGTGGCCTTGAGGTTATAGAGAGGCCCACCATTAACTGGCAGGCTGCTGGCCACGGAGGGACTGCCAACACCAGGGACTAAGCTAGATGTGAGCTTGTGGCTGGAGGGTGGTTTGCACTGCAGCAAACGAGCCCAGCACGTTCGACTCGCTGAACCCCCCTGCCCCGAGCATGCTTTACTGTGACCTTTGTGGCTATACAAAGACTGTTATGTGAGAGAGAGAGGCAAAGATGTCCAATTGCAAATGCAGGAAACACACTTTTTTTTAATGTTGGTACAATTTTGCGCGCATACACACGTGCACTAAGCTTCCGTACTACCTTCTTTTGGATGACTAAGTAAAGAAGCTGCGATTGGATTGGATTCCACAACAAGAAGAAGCCTGGGGCTTCGGGAAAGCACTGTTTAGTGTAAGCACTCTGGAGTGGGCCATTGCTATGTATTTTCCACCGCGGGCTTTACTTTGCCGTCTTTTGATACATTTCGTATTGCGTGGAAAGATATGAGATGCAGTGTCTACGATGGTATAAGGTGAAAATGCATTCACATCCACTCTCCCCCCACCCTGCTGTACTCAACCCTTAGAACAAATTATATTGATTTTCCGGGAGTGTGGGCCATGGGCTGTTAAGGGACTAGCCTTAGAGATGTGTTTTGTTTTCATGGATTTATATTTGCTATACTGGTATTGTGTGCTGTTGGCTCGGTCCTCATGGCTGCAGTTTCGCCGCTTATTAACCGTTATTATTTGGCATCTTCTCCAGGGGGATCATCAGGTTTATATTCTAGATTAGTCATAATATCCAAGATTACAGGGACACCTGGATGTCATTTCCACATCCTGCTTGGAGAGCCTCTATCACTCCTCTATCACAAACAGGCCATATCTAAAAAAAAAAAGAAAAAGGAAAAGATTGATGGTGGCACTTGATTTATAATTACTACTTTTGAATTCACAGTTCTGATTGTTTGAAACAGAGCATGCAAGGGGTTTAACAGGACCACCTCGTCAGACTGACAGACACACTCGCCCTCATCTGAAAGGGTAATTGTGTGAATATGAAAAAGGGCCGTGCTCCATCTGACAGACTCTGTCCAGAGGGGAGGCACACAGAAACAATGGTACAAATGAACTGTGATGGATGGGGAAATCACAGGTTCTTTCAAAGCCCCTACTAAATGCCCAACTACCATTTTACCTCCAAACATTACAAGATATTGAAATTGGCAGGGTAATTATTCAAAAACACTCATACACAGCATTTGCGTGGTGCTTGGTATTAAAATCGCATTGATACTGTTAAGAATAGAAAAGAACGCTTAGTGCGTTATCTCATTAAGCTGGAACCAGAGCAAAATCTCCCAGTAAGAAAGATATGAGAAAATTTACATTCATCCTCATTCAACAAGATGTAAATCTATGCATTCGGGCTGATGTTCATACACCATCCCACCAAACGCCCTACTCCAATCTAAGGATTCAATATAATGTGTTAAGACATACTGTTGATAGGGCTAACTAACTTTTATGGTTTCACTTTTTCCTTATATTTTCCAGCTTAAAGGGTAGTGACATCACCCTCCCAACGCTATGGAGTTTCAAGGTCTAGAAACTGTTAGTGAGATAGCAATGAGCATCATGGTCCAACAAAGTGCACAATGCATTGGTGCGACGGTATTAGTGTTTTAAAGATATGAGGGCATGAATGGTGGATAATACTTTGGCCTTGGCTGGCAGTTTACATTATCTTTGTGACATGGAACAGTGTGCACGGTAAGTGTGGGGCTTGGAGCCTCACCCTGCTCTTTACCGCAGAATGCTGGAAATTCATCCAAACTCACAGCAAAGTAATAAATTACTCTGGCAAGATCTGGGTTCTGCATAAGTCAGGAAGAGACACCACAGGGAAAACAGATTGTAGATTGTTTTGTGTGCAGAGGAGAATGCGGGAGGTTGTTGCATGGATAGATTAATGTCTCCGCCTGGTTTACAAAATGCCTTGAAATGTGCGAGTGCATCGTAAGCTCTTAACAGAAATGTAGGAAATACATTATTTCCAAGGGTGTGGATGTCTGAGGGATTAAGTTCCCCTCTCATTGTGCAGGAAGCATATTCGAGTCGGAACCATACAACAGCTCCAAATAGCCCAGTAATGAACCAAACTCCTGACTACTTTTGCACAGTAAAGTTTCTTAAGAAAGACAATAGGAACTTTGAATAAAAACTTGAATGAGTCCGGGCTCATAATTGGGGCATCATTTTGAATCAAATACTGCTTATCTTCTGTGCAAAGTTCACCTCAGGTTGCCTGTTACAGTTCAGTGGCTCTCCAATTAAATGTAATCCTAATTACACTTATCTGATGCCCCTAGGCAGGGAGTATCCATGGATACATTACTACCCAGTGCAGACTCAATTACATTGTCTTGCCATTCAAAGTTTTTACTCGTTTTACTGAAAATATAGAATGAAGTGCGGAGTAGTTTTCCTTACACGATGTAAAAAAAAAAATAGAGATTGCTTATTTGGATTTCCCAGTAATTGTTTACATCGCCATTCGAGATGAGACCGACAGTCAGTGGGACCTCTAATGAACTTCTCAATAAACCCTCATGAGCTCATGAGTCAAACACTCGTCGCATTTTGGTTGTTTATGTATGTTCACCAGATTTACGATTATGCATGAAGAAAAGTCCTCGCAGAAAGTTTTTCTGCGGTGGTTGATGTTTTCCTCAGAGATGTACCATATCAATCCACAGTTCAGCCACTTTGTGAAGTCTGAATGAGAGGCTGTTTGCGCTGTGTACTGCCAGTGACATGCGGGGGTAGAGTGGTCCCTGCTGCATCCAGATTCAACACTCAGAGCCACCTCCTCAGGTCAAGCTTTTCTCGGCATGCTTACTTTTGAAAGTTCTTTAAATATGCGGTTCATACCACGTACAAGATGCTTTGCGCCTCGTCGTCAGGCATGCCAGTTTATGGCGAAGGAGACCGGTGACCTTTGACCTCGCGAATTGCAACTTTGAAGTGTGACTCAGAAGACGTATTTGGTGCTAATGAGCACAGTGGTCCGTTGGTGACTTATCAGGTGATAATGTTGACTATATCAATGTGTACGGCAAATAGTGCAAATTATAAATGATTGAAACCCACACACTGAAATTTGAAGATGTTGGCTGTTGGTGTTTTTAGACTAATAGTATTACTATAACTGGTTGAGTTACTGTATGTACGTCAACAACTGGTACTGGAAAAAGGTAGATCAAGTGTGGAGGAATTCACACTTGTGAAGTCACTATCAAATGGAGTTTCATGATCACTCTTACCAAGACCCTAACCACAGTACCAGTAGAAATACAACTTTAATGTAAATTAATGTAAGACCAAAGTCATTAGAGCAGTATCATTAGTCTCTATCATATTAGTCAAACATGATTTCAACCACCCATTCCAAAGCTAATGAGCATATCAATACTGTTGTTTAATGGCACCATTACGTTATCCACTGTTAATGATTTTTTATTTTAAGGCAGATGATCTGTTTTGTTTGGAATCTTAAATGATTGATTCATTCTGCTCAAAATCAGCACAGACTGTTTTAAAGGTTATTTCCTGCAGTCCTCTATTCCTGAGAGGGGTCCTCATTGTAATAATAAACTTTGGCACATTTGCTGTCGTTTTTATGGCCTTGCTTGTGTGGCTCTTAAGGCAACACCAGTAGCATCGTAAGGATTATAGAAATAACCCATACAATCTTAGGGGGCCACTGCGTAATCCGCTCAAGTTAAAGCCTGACACACAATTTCCGGCAAGTCCAGCCAGGACTATGATGGCTGCTGTCACGGCCGGGGTCAACTCCATTTGGTGAAGGACGGGGTATGTTGCCAAGGTGGTCATGGTCTTTCTCCGTATCTTTTACCTCCATGCTGGGAACCTAATACAGTTCATAGCCAGCTGCTGATTGAAGATATCACTAGTAAACAGTGACAGACACACTGTGTGATATCATATTCGATTCACGGCGAGTTGACAATGGATAGTATATAGCACTGTATGTATCTGACAGACCTTGGTATTGAACGGTGAGACATAGTTTCACTCGATGACAAATGGGAAGCCACAAACCTCACGAAAGCTACAGTGCATTGCACACGCGGTATTATTATAATCAATCATGCTATGTGTTCAGTGATATTGTTTTTGACTTTGTATCCACACCGTTCGCAGAGACAACCCCCCCCCCCTCCAAGCCCCCACCCCCCAAAAAAATCGAGAAAAAAATCCTTTCAGTTCTTTTCGATGAGGGCACAGAGAGGGTTTAAGGTTTCTGAATAGAGGGGGGATTTTTAAGTGCCGTGATGCACCTCTTAAAATGACAACACTTTATTCACCCACCGTGCTACACGAGGGATTTAAAAACCGGCGTATTCAAAGAAAGAGGCACATTGTAAAAGGGGAGCGTTATGAACTCAGGGTGCCAATGCAACACCGCACTATCACTCTTCACAGTGGCTGCATTCATCCTCTAATTCCCGATTACTCTGCAGTGAGCTGCTAGGTGTGATCAATTTACAATGGGATAGAAGACAGATTTCTTCCCCCGCGGACAGTGCCCGCTGAATGTATTTCTTTTTTAATTAGAGCTTAAAAGTTTAATGATAACTGCTCAGTGAATTTGGGCAGCGGTGGGGATTATCATAAGGAATGTATTTTAATAGCACGTCCCTGTTTAGTCACGCTGCTGACAATGGGACGGGTTGATTGTCAGTGCAGCTGTGGCTCCTACCTAACAGGGTTAAACTGCAAGCCAAGAGGATTTATCGTGCTCTCCAGCTCTCATTACAGGGTGCACCGTATTGTCCGGGCCCGGACTCAGAGACATGAATGGTGCGAAGGGGTTGTATGAGGCGCCCGAAGCGAGGGAGGAAAGGAACGGTCAGTTGTGTGTGAGTGACACGGAATCAGGAAACTCTTTATTGGTCTAATTGAGAGAGTGATGGATAAATGGTTTCATCGGGCACTGCCGTACGGTTGTAGTGGGAAGCCGGCAGAGATCCTTTATCGGTGACAGGCCACGGTGGTGTTTACTCCACATGCTTTATCTATAGCTCCCATCTCCCTTCCTTAAGAAACCAATTAAATTCCCAATATACTCTTATTAACCCTTGTAGCGCTTCTATGTGCACACATAAAAGTGGGTTCGAACCTGCTGCCAGAGTTAAATGAGGAAATGGATAATGGATGGTGGCTGTGGCTGTCTGGGTTGCTGATCTCAACCACCTGGAGGGCTCCTAAATAAGATCCTACGCTGGCTGAGCAGAGGAGTGACCCACTGATCCTCACCCAGTGGTAGGGCGTCTTCCCTCAGGTGGCTATGGCGAGGGTGACGAGAGGGCCACAAACAGACTGTGTCGTGGAAGGACACTTATACACACACACACACACAGACACACTCTAACACACACGTGCTGGATGAATGAATTACCCGCCTGCCCTCTGGGTAGTATAAATGAGACAAGGCACTGTGGGAGTAGTGCGCCTGTGTGTGCCTCAGCGAGTGTGAGACAAAGATAGATACACACACAGAGAGAGAGAGAGAGAGAGAGAGAGAGAGAGAGAAAAATAAATGAGGGAGAGGAGTAATGCATGATAGATACGCATGTTTTCACACATCTGGACTTCTGGAATAGTCTTGTCCTCGGCAATCAGACAGAACTATTGGTTGCCTGACCACGTTTTAAATCCCCGAAGCAGACAAGGCTCGGTCTGGATGGTAGGGTTATAGTACAGTATGTCATAGTTTGGATCCAGGAGCCCAGTTGAAGAGATAAAGCACAGACACAACTGATGAGGTCAATTCATCATTGCTGGAAACACAAAGCCTGTGCCCGCACATAGCCCCTTCCAACGGAGCTCCATTTCCAAAGGCTTGGACTCGTAACTTAATGCAATTTCATTCATCACTCTGAATTACATTTTATGTTGCTACTTAATAATTTAAATCCCTTCAAAAGCACTCTCTGCGGTTTTTTTTGCCATGGATTCAGGAGCAATGAAAAATGATTACTTTAAAAATGTTCTGTGGAGTAGGGCAGGCAGTGGTAGAAAAAATTAAGTTATTATGGCTCCCTGTTCGATTTTAGGTAAGTCAGAGATATGAGCAAAAAACAAATCTTTCTGTTTGACAAAATAGTGTTTGACCACTTAAAAGCCTCCTGCTACTATCCATAATTCCCCCTAGAGGCTAAACTGCTCCTTTCTACTTCTGCAATTTCACTGCAATTGAAGTAGGCATGAGGTGACACATGGCAGTATGCTACTTAAGGCTAGTCATTCTGTTCCCCCTATGTTAAATATATCAACCCTTCAGTGGCGCGAGATGTCTTCAATGGCTCATGTTTTTAAACAGTAAATGACAAAAACTAATGTGCAGAAGATTATTCTATCATGTGAGTGGCATTTCATTTTAATTGGTTCATTATTTCCAGAAATTACTTTCCCAAACTCTCCTGATTGCCACAGCTGTGGTTGGTGCTGTCTCAAGGGAATTAAGGGGAGAGGTCATTGATATACAAAAAGCCCTGTTTCCAGAACACACAAACACATGCAAACACGGACACACAAATGCCCACACAGGCTTCAGTCTTCAACTAGATATTTTCGACTTTACTATAGAATTTTAATTCATATTGACATTGATATTGTTTAGGTTGTTTCAGCTGATCACAGTACGAATCACCTCTGTGTGAACCTAATAAATATGAGGAATGCCTATTGATTATTTTTAGCATATGGGTAGTATAGCTGTACTAGAAGCCATCCTTGTAAACATACATACAACATAATAAAAGCATGTGCTCAGAGCATTTGACTTATGTCGGAGTATGAAAACAACAGAACATGCCATTGTCGGATGTTTATTGGTAAAGTTAACTTTAACAGGCTTTCCTGTTGTAATTTACTGTCATCAAGAACTGTGGGGAAAATTGAACAACCTGGGGGGAAAAAAAGATAACTAGCCCCTTGATGGTGGCATGCCGTGGAAGCAATGCTGTTTATGAAATGTCACCATGCCCTCACACATGACTGACTACCTGTCATCAGGATAAGGTTTGGTCTGCCGATTGCAGGTCGCTCCTTATCGGCGACTACAGGCCCCGGGTTTTCACTTCCGGCATACAGTAGGAAATCGTAAGAAGTCATTCACAGGACCCCCACTGGCATCACTCGCGGTAAGATTTATTGGGGGATTTGACTGGTCTCAGGCTTGTGAGCACTGATCCTTGATGCAGAGCTGTCTTATCTGACGAGTTCGGGGGGTGTGTGCGTGCGTGTGTGCGCACGCGGGCTCTCGCGAGTTCGTAGGAGACAGACAGTGGGGTATTGTTGGAAAAGAAGAGAGACTAGTTTACCTCAGCCGGGTTGTGTGACACGTTCCCCTCCTCTTCCTCACTTCCTCAGCCTCTGGTTCGCCGAGAGACATAATGCACCAACCATAGCTTGTCACTCACAATCATGCACCCTCTAAAATGAGTTGAAAGCAGCTTTGTACAAATACCAAGCTGGTGGCACGGGGTATGAGAGCAAGGAGAAAGGCAAGTGGAACTGAAAGGAGAGCGGGAAAGAAGGAGCTTGAGAGCAGAGGGGCTTTTAGCATACCCTCACCTTCTAAGCCACCCACACCCACCCCCCCCCCCCCCCCTCCCTCCCTTGTCATCCTTCATCCACGGCACATAGCTCTGACTCCTGCCGAGATTATGTCTGTCTGTCAGCCTCTCTGCTCTGACAGGTTAGCACACATCGATTTTTCCCAGCGAGTGAAAGCTGACTTGATTGGCACGCATCTCAGCCTCTGATTGTCTGCCCGCTGTGCCGATGTGGGGGGAGCCACTTCTCCCATTTTGATACAGAGGGAAAGCTTTTCCTGCAGCCAAAGCGTCATGGGTACAAAGCACAGTCAACCCCTTTTTGCCAGTAAGTGCAGACATTCTTTTTCTTGTCTGTTCCATGACTCCTCCCCAGGAGTCATATAAAAAAAAAAAAAGCAACCACACACACACACACAGCCCTTATCTTCTGAGTACTCTTTTGTATTATTAGCCGGCTTGTTTTCAGTGGCCTATGCTGAGACACAAATCCCAACACGAGCGCATGATATTATGTTATTCACCTGCCGTTGTTGGACTCAATGGACGAGCAAGCAGTTTTAACTGTGTTGACTCATCAGGCCATTCCTCATTGTGATGGTCATGGTGGCAAATATTTTTGCTGCAGTATCTAATTCGTTCAGAGGTCATAGGTCCTACTGAGACGTGCATGCCTGGTGTTTCTAAATAATGCATCACTTCCTGTTTTAACCACTTTTTTGATAATGACTCATGGTCTGATGTTAACCGGGGCCAGGACATTGTTTGCTGATTAAGAACTGAGGGTGCGTGTCTGTCTAGTCTTCTAACATCTAAAATTGCATGCGGGAAATTTGTGTATTTCAACCGGTACCTGTTGGCACTAGGAAAACAGCAATTTAAAAAGCTTGGTGAGGAACATGATTCACTACTCATTAAAACGTTACTTTGCAAAGTAGACTCTGCATGCTATCAGCCGTATTGGTAAAATAAGGATCCATTTTCAAGGTTACTTTTAGGATGGTTAATAATACAATATGTCCTAAATTAAATATATGTAATCATACTAATGTT
Source organism: Galaxias rostratus (assembly GCA_036024795.1). Classification (NCBI taxonomy): domain Eukaryota; kingdom Metazoa; phylum Chordata; class Actinopteri; order Galaxiiformes; family Galaxiidae; genus Galaxias; species Galaxias rostratus. The sequence continues at coordinate 5,106 of JAVQJS010043882.1, read as the reverse complement.
GGTTACTCTTTTAAAATTGTTAAAAAGATGTAGGTACAAGTTTCTATAGTGCTCTATGCAAGAGTCTATGAACAATATACATTTATATAAACAAAATTAACTGTCATGTTCTCAATAGCAATCATTTAAAAATAGAGATCTAGGTAAAATTAATAAAGGTTTTAAACTATAATTCTTTTAAACATACTACGACATGCGTGTAAGTGCCTTTTTTCGATCTGAACATTAAAACAATGCAATCCACACATTCAGTAGGTAGAGAAGTGGCATTTGCTTTGATTCAACAATCGGATTACAAGGACACAGGCTTTACAGGGACACAGGTTGATCAATCCGTCTTCCATTTAAGGCAGCTTGAATATTTAGGTTGTCTGTTCAAACAAGAACTTAGTTCACAGAGGATGGATTTGTTGAGATGTAATAGGCTTTTTGGCAATGGCAGATGGGCACTGTCTCTGTCTGGGGCTCAACAGGGTTTGGGTTAGTAGTTTAACAGAACACTGGGGAAAGCTGATTCTTAAGTTGATATAAAGAGCACATTGAATCAAACATGTTAAAGAGACATGCCTGTATGTTAGAGCATGTTCAGAATATGTACCAGCAAACTAAACTTTATAAAAAAAAAACATTCAAAGATTTTCACAAAGTTTTGCCTTGTCCAACTTCCATATAAAACACAACTTATGTAAGCGATTTCACTGACCACTATATTTTCCCACTTTGCTTTCAATAATTTACTCAGTGAAATATAGTATGAACAGGAGATTTGTGCATGACTGTGAATTTGATTGACAAATGAAATTGTGTTGAACTGCCTTCTGTGCCCTTCGGAAATCTACAAAGGCTGGTGCCAGAAGTATAATTAGACAAATATTTTCATGCCGTAATGAGCTGGGGAAGAATATCAATGGGGTTGGATATTGGACGAGCAGGCATGTGTGGGATTTCTCTTTCCGCGTAGGGTTGGCCTACATCATATGTGGTATCTCGCTCATTCCCCAAACCCTTGCAGGCATTGTCACATCATACGGTGGCAGTCAGACACCGGCAGCGAGCTTGCTAGCTAGTGTCACTCAAGGTGCCATGCTTTTACATGAGCGGCGCTGAGCTTCTCCGGCACATGCGTCCCCTCAGACCTCTCAGGCATTCAGAGCACACCTAACAGCCAGCTAATGAGAGACGCCAGCGGAGACATACGGCACTCTCTTGACACCTGCCTCGGCAAACGTCTGCGGCGCCATTTCACATACGCCCTTTATTTATTCCACTCATTGTACCGCCAACCACCTGCCTGAACGGTGCAGGGGTGGGAGGAACACTGCGGCGTGCCGAGGTTAAGTTTCTCTACATGTCCTACCCCTTGGTTCCATTTCACAGCGGGTTTTGTGGTTAAAGCGTGAAATCCCCTTGAAGTCGAATACATCAAAAGAAAATGCACGTAGATAGAACCCTGTGAAAGATACATTCACATGTGGGGGGTTGGGGGTGGGTTGGATCTGCTCATACAACCCACATCCCTAGAGCACATTTGGTCCTATTGTGAACCGTAGCGCTGTGGTCGTGTTTCAGTTTTTTTTTTGCTAAACGTGCAACCGCCCAGCTACTCTCACTCCCAGATGAGCATGATGTAAAACCAGTCTGGGGAGCTAGGGGAGTGCATGCGCTGTGTGCTAATTCCTGGGTGACAAAGCTCCTCTTCAAATGCATGAACTCATCAGGGAAAGAGCTGTAAAAGTAGTTCGCTTCTCCTCTCACACTCCAGCCAGATGGGAAAATACAACAGGAAATGGAGGCTTTATGCATGAGGAGGGAGGCAAATAATGGGAATCAATGCGCTGAGGTTGCGTGTGTATGTGTGCGTGTGTTCGTGGGTGTGTAAAAGGTGATGGGGGCAGCTCATTTGGGTCACACTACCGCATTTCCTTGACAAAAATCTAATGCCAGAAATAGAAGATAATATGGCTGAGTATTTTCATCGGTGATTGTACTGCATTCGGACACCATGTTTACATAATCATGAACTTTTTCACACCACAGCACTAACTTGTAGCAGGACTATGCCCTGTTTACTATTTAACTATTTTGTAAGCAGGACATAGGGATGGGAGTAAGATTATGGTGTTGTTTTTGGTGTCTGGGACATGAACAGGTGACACATGTTTAACATAATCCTCTCGCTGTTCATTTTACAGAACTGTGTGGATAATTTTGCTACAAAGTACTGAATCGAATTCAGATGAATGACTCAAATGCCATAGCATCTGGGTGGGTGAATTATTGATTTGGACTGACATGCTGTTATTTTGCCACATGAACAACAGCCATTACTTTTAGAAATCAAGGCTATTCTTTCCCAACTTCCCCATCGGAAAGCTGTTCATCATGTCCGTAGAGGGAAAGTTTTATACCTTTAGACATGAGAGTATACTGACGGGATTTCATTCAATCATACATTATGGTCACCACCCTACTACAGGGGAAGAACAGTGGTTGACTCGTACGTAGTAAGATACTGATAAGGAAATGTTTCAGTGCCATTGTTATGAGCGTTACGGCCATCTGCTGCACTCGGCACCTGCTTTGTGGATGAAAATCATGTATTTTGATAGCTGCCATTTAAGCATGTATTATATTAGCAGGAAAACCATATTGCCACTTGATAACCTGGCAACAGCCTCTCCTCCATATGGACCCAATGGCATGTTTAGTGATTGCTCATTCAGTGAATATCTCAGATTTTATTTTCTTAACATCATGTGTGTACGTTAGGTATATATACAATATTTGGTCTAATATGTTTTCCTCAGATATTCCCTCTGGTCCGTGACAACAACGACGACAAAATATTTATCCAAATATGTGTAAAGTGGACCGTTTACTGACTGTCACACCCCACAAGACTGGCCTACCACATGTTGGGATTCATCATTACTGTTCACAATGCTGATTGTTTCATTTGGTTAAGCTCACTATGAAACTGTGGTGTTAAATCTCCACATTTCTGTTTCATTATTTGGACTGTGATGATGACTGTACGGTAGCAATCCTAATTATACATTTGCGCGGAAAGACATCAGTTGCTTTATATAAACTTTGTAAAAAAGCGTCTGTTTGGAAGCTTTTATTAAAGTAGTAATTGCTTTCCCAACCAGCATATAAATTATACTCCAGTTGGAAAGTTTCTTTAAAAAGAAAAGGCGTCTGGAAAACGAGCACCAAGCCAGCCGATAGTCATATCATTTAATTTATCTTTGTCTGTGTAAAATATTCCAGTAGGAATCAATAATCATACACAATCCGCAATTCTCCGTGTGTGAGCTTAAAGATGGCCTTATTTCAGCATAAGTTGATAACAGGGCTGAGAGACATGGGAGTGGAGAATTCATTCCACACCCTTTCAAGTCGCAGAAAAATGAAAACTGCCTATGCCATCATCCGCCACTTTAGCCCATTTTCTTACAGTGTGTCGGCTATTTCAATATATTTGCTAAAAGGAAGCTCTATTGCAGTATGAATTTTATTAATTCGGTGATATGATGAGAATGATTACACTACAATTTAAAATGTGCCTCCCTCCAGGGCATGTCAAGAGAGAATCTGCAAAGAGGGGGAAAAAACATAATTACAGCTGTCACACGCAAGCTTCAAATATCTATTGATTTCTTCTATGCATATCTAATTTATCTTTCTTTCTGGCATCTGAGTTGAACTTATCTCAAGAGGTTTTTTTCTTCAATCTGTTATCAAAAGAAAAAAAGTTCACATTCCGATATGAGAAAAAAATATGGATTTTTTTTCTCCTTCCTCCCGCTAAAAGATGAAACCACTGGGGACATTTTGTTATTTCTTCTCATAGAACCTGATGATGGCGTCAATCCTGTGGGGTGTTAGCAGCAGTAGTGCAATCAGAATGGCTCTGCTATGTGATAGATTGGACGCAATGTGCCTGTACTTGTTTAAAACTGAACAGAGAAAAACGACATTCCACAAATAGTTACTGTTTTTAAATTGCCTGACCCGTCCAAAACAATATGCGAAAAAGAAAAAAAAGAAAAAAAAACAAACCTACGGTGTGTGCCAAAAGTTCAGTTTATTTTCTTCAGAGAATCATCGTGCTGCCTTTTTTTCTACCGACAGCTTTAATATCTCACTTTTTCAGAAGCAGTTGACAGTGTAGGTCAGGAAAGAAATCTGAGGATTAAAAGAAGGAGTACTCAAAATGTTCGTTCATATTCTCTTCTTCTTACATATTAAGGCATGGTCAATCCCGGGAGATGTCAATCACAAAGTGAACGGTGGTCTCAGCAGGAAGTGCATGCCGTAAATTAAATGTTTTAAGGAACCGGACACCAATTGGACCATAGGCCTATGACAATCCTGCATTAGTTTGTTAGCCCCTGTGGATGGAGGGCACTGAAAGGGGAGTTAATGACACAGACAGATTGAGGTGAGCACTCCCATTCAAGCACTGCTGAATCTTTGACCACATCAGTATTGATTTTGTCACCAGATAGTGGTCACAAGACAGCTGATAGATTGTGAAGGATAAACTTCATTAACTCCCACAGTCTTCTCCACTATCTACCTCCTAAATCTATCCTTTTTTTTTTTTTTTTTGGGTGTGATGTCCCGTGCAAAGCGCACTCTGTTGTCGGGTAATGTCCGTTCCAAATTCTCTCTATTCTCCTCTTCAGAATATTGAGAGACACATTATGGTAACGGGTAAGGAAGTGAGGAAGTGCCAAAGGATTTAGAGGGCGTTTGATGGAAAGCAGTTCAGTGTCGAATCACATAATTGACCGATCAATTACGTAAATAAAAAACAGAACTCAACATACTGTGGCTAGCTTCAAGTTCGTTATTCAAGAAATCTCAAACAACCTTGTAATTGCAACAACGTTCCGCTTTATTGCTAACAGGCTTGCCTTGAAACACTTGGTCCAAAGAGACTAGCCTTTGCAACCCACAAGTGCACTCAAGGCCTAAACTAATAAATGTGTAATTAACTGAACAGATACATGATAAAAGATAAAGATAACGTAAAAACATAAGATCATCAGTTAACACTGAGAACAACATAATTAACGGATAAACAAAGTCTGTGCC
>JAVQJS010043875.1:0-10463 GCA_036024795.1 Galaxias rostratus | reverse complement strand
CAAAACACGGCCAAATATATAAATATTTTTATTTATATATATATATATATATATATATATATATATATATATATATATATTCCCCAAACAATACTTCAACAAAAAAAGTATACGAGAAGTGTACAACTACACAAGTCAGCTGGAAAATCTATGTTGCGTTTCCTCAATGAGGAACCAGTAAAGGGTTAAACAAGAAGGGAGCTACTTTAGTGATTTGTGTTGTCATGACTGCAGGGACGGAGGACCAGACTTAATGGAGGATGTGTCATTGAAAATGGAAACCGCTAATTCAGACTGTCAGACGGTCGCTAATGTCATTACAAAAGACACAGCACAGTCAGAACAGCTCCGTCCCCCCCAACCCCACCCCCCAGTTATGTCCACAGTCTGATCTGTCAGAAGCAGTTAAAGAAAACTCTACCCTCTATGTTGCAGCATCGTAACACACTGCCTACACAATGCCTAAAAACAACGCAATGTTTTTAACTCCCAACGTTCAAAATAAACTTCTGAGGAGTTTGCTTTGACAGCCTTACTAAACTTGTGAAGTATCTCTAATAACTTTATTTGTCAGGTAGTTTCACAAGTGAAGGGGTCAAAATAACGCAGGCCTGTCAAGGCAAGGACAATTTTTTTGTAAAGCGTGTGTCCAATGGGTTTGATACACAATTCCAAGTGCATTCCACAAAAGCAGGCAAATACAAAGCCAGGAATAAAAAAAAGGATAACAAGAGAAAAAGATCATACGAGGTGTGAGTTCAGCAACACGAAACGTCCTGAAGACGAAAATTATATGCTATCCTTGAGAGAGTATCTCTAACACACATTGCGACAGTGGCATCAATGGCACACGGGAGGAAATAGAATTGTGCAATGTAACAAAAAGGATCCAGGATTACCTTGGCCTTCCCTCCACCTGGTTTTTCTTGGTATGCCCCCGGTCTTTATTAGCAGGAAGTGGCAGAGACAACACATCCTCCCAGTTATGCTGAGCAGCCTTGGATGGATGTTCAATAGACTGCTGCTTCACCAACTTGCCTACAAAAACAACACACACAAAACACTGTGAATACATCAAGACCACACTTCTTTATTATATTAAACAAAACACAAAGTATATAAGACCACAGGAAGTTGTTTACTGTCGATAATTTTAACATTGCATTGCATCCATCCTGTTAGTAAATTCAACATGATTCAGTATATTCAATTGAATATTGCTCAGTGCTTTAGTGGGCTTTACCATTAGCTGTCTTGGTGAGCTGAAGTTTGGCATACTCTGAACCCGCCTGGCAAGACTGAATGGCCCACTTTTCCAGGTCTTGCTCTAGCCCAAAGAGGCCCGCGTTGACCAAAACAGGGTTGCTGCCATACGGGTCTGGGCCCTGAGTAAAGGGTGTGCTGGGGTAAGTATCGTAGTAGGCCAGACACTGCAGGTCGTCCTCAGCCGCTGTGTTGATGGTACTGTAGATTGGGCTGTCGTTGGACGCACTGCTGTACTTCTCTGACTGATTCAGATAGTTGTTAATCCCAACTGCTGGACAATAGTTGATCAAATAAACAAAGCCTACATTATAGTGGTTCAAAATGAATACATCATATAATAATTTTATATGTTTGAATGATCAGTGACATGTTGCAAGTAGTCAGAGACAGTGAGATCCTACCGTTGTAGTATCTGTCTGTGGAGTCCAATTTTCCTGAGCAGCAATTGACTGAGTCTTTGCTCATGTGGGTGAGACTAGGTGTCGGCCAAGAGTCTGCGAGCCATGGATAGCTGCTCATGTTAGAGCCCAAAATGCCTGGTCTGTAAAAATGTGTTGAGTTGAGTTTATATTCAATAGCTTTTGCAACATACTCAGTTAGACTTTCATTTGTCTGAGGGAAACTAAGTATTTTACCTTCCATTGATAAGGCCCGATCCTTCACTATGAGGAAATCCAACTGTTTTAAAAAAAACAATAACAGCTTTCTTCAAAAAGCAGATAATTGTATTCTGAGTTATTTCCAAATGCCAAATATATGGATCTGTGCTAGCTACACAAAGGGACCAAAGAACAGTGTGTCTCACTTGGGATATAGGCATGCCCATTTAAATTGTCAGTTAATTAAGGCCAACTTGGTGACCTACATTCTGTAGACTAAAAGACTCAAGAACTGATCGCAATAAGACAGGAAAATGGAACCTGTTCACGTGAAGTGTAAGCCAAGAACAAACATTACAATGCACAATATGCAACAAAAATAGTGTTAGTACAAAGCACACTACAATGCTAGTTTAGCCGTATACTAGATGGCTGTGGTATAATTTGACCAATAGTAATTGCAGACTAAAGTACAACGCTAGGGCGTAAAACTATTTCCACATGTATACTTAGCGTTTAGAGGGGTGTTTATATTGGCCAGACCTGCAGGTGTGTAGGCGAAGGAAGTGGTGTAGTGGCCCAGCTGTTTCCTCCTGCGGTGGCGACAGTACAGCCAGCTACTGAAACCCATGAGGACCAGCCAAGATGCCACGCCCAGCCCTGCAATGAAGGCCGGCTGACGGACCACACCTGTGATCTGTTCTGATAAGCTGAGGCTATTGCCCTTCTTCACAGAACCTAAAGGATGATCCTGAGAAAAAACTGACAAAGAAGAGGAGCGGAAGAGAAAACAGTAATTCAGACACACATTCCAGTGTGATGGGGATTTGTCAAATATAAATGACTGGGTGAATTACTAGGTATCCAATTTGATTCCTTCTATTGATGTTTAAGCAAGAGCTCATGTCGGGCCCCTAGCACATTCTATGTTGCTAATTTAATCCAAACATTAATGTTGGACAGGGGTCAATGCTAATTTATGTTTCACACGCTCATTTCATGCAAACATGACACGCGTAGGGCTAATCTTATTCGGTCTCGCCCGTGTCTCAGTGGTATTACAGGGGTGGGAGTCGACTCACTGAGAATGAGGTGGACAGGCGGGCTGTGAGCGCCCACGCCCAGGCTGGTGACAGCAGCCACCACCACACTGTACTGGATGTCAGGCAGCATGCCTGTCAGCAGGATGGACAGGACGGTGCCATCCACAGTCCGGTTGATGGAGCTCTCAGTCTCTGGGTCGCTGCCTACACACCAGACCTGGACACCAGCAGACAGTTAGAGCTGTGATCTTCACAAGGCAGAACTTGTAAAACAATGTGAAAATGAGCAAGGACATTCGTGTCATAAGGGAGAGCTGTATCCATTAAAAGAGCAGCTGGCTCTGCAAGCTAATGATTTTACGAAATGGATCTAGTCACTGGTCTGACCTATTGGTACAACATAATCCTTTTGCGTTTATAAGCAAATAAAAACAAGAGAAGCAAATCAGGGCTCAATGTTCTCATCTGGTGTTTTTGTTCTAACAGCAGACAGATGCTCAGTGGTAGTCAGAGTTCTACTCACACTGAGTACAGACAGAAAATCAGAACAAACAGACGACTGGGAGTTTTAGTCAGTGTTCAGATGAATATCTAATGAAGCCTTTGGTTTGTTTTCCACAGCACTGTCAGTGTCTACTGCACAGACTGAACAGTGAGTAATAACTGCTAATTGTAGATTGGACGCGGTGTGTTTAGGGACTTTATTTTGTACTCAAATCAAACAGCAAGATCTGACACCTAATGTGTTACAGATGGCTTTATACTCAAATGCTGCCCAGCCAAATAGCTCTGGCCACTAATTACCTGGCGACTCTCAGATAGAGACATCAGAGAACAGGGCAGAATGAAAAGGTCTGCCAGACGGCTACGACTTGTGTCAGCAGTCTCACCTTGTATTCTAGTATTCTGCCACTATGGATATCCCGTGGGGGAGGCTCCCACGATACACTGATGCTGGAGCTGTTGCTGAGCTGCACAACTGATACGGCCTGAGGGGGTGCGCTTAAAACTACATACATATGGAAGCAGGAGAGGGGGGTTCCAATGGGATAAACATGTTAAAACCAAAACAATACACTGATTGAATTTTCTGTAATAAAAACATCCCAGATTGAAAACATCTCTCTAATAATTTTCACATCAAAATGCTTGGGTTTAGTCAAACCACTCAAACTGCCCAGTTTCTTACCCTCCTCAGGTGTGTGCAGCAGTACCATTTGACTGTCCAGACCCTGCAGCTCATTGAAGTAAGGGCGAACCTTAACCTCGTACTCAGTGTTGGTGCGAAGGTCTGACAGAATGGTGCTGAGATCAGGTGAGGCCTCCACGTCCTTCACCAACCAGGAACTGCCGACGGTCCGATAGAGCAGCCGGTAGCCTTGGATGTAGGGGGACTGTCTCGTCACCTTGGCAATTGGACAGTACAACATAAATTGACAAAAATATAATAATAATATAAAATGCATGCAATAAATCAACTTGAGATAATCAGATGCATCATGAATTTTGTTCACTGTAAGGTAACTTGCTCCATGTAAGTGTCTAAATTACTGTAAGCTAGATCACAATTATAATTTCTCTACTGACTGTAATTAAGAATACATTTGGTAAGATTTCACCCTACTGTATGACTACTATTTTGACAAGTGACTTATAGTGCGGTGTGGTGGGAGCCCACCAAAATGACACTTCTCTCATTTGATGTTGCACTCTGGGCACCTTAATTATAAATAGCATCCCAACCATGCAGTTGATAACTGTACTCTATCAGCTCATAGAGAAAATGTCATGCATTTAAATGAGGAACAGAGTTACGTTATTCTGGGAAAATATATTCAGTGTAACACAAACTCACCATCCAGGAGATCTTGGCACTAGAAAGGGACAGAACCATAGGGTTCTGCAGGTAGACAGACATCTCCCCTAGTTCCTTTTGCACCTGTCGGTGGTCCACACCGTGCTCAGTAGGACTACCGTCTGAGAACACACAGCAGAAAACATTTCTTGTATATGTATATATACATTTAAATATATCTGAAGATCAACAACTCTGCGTTCACCAGCCAGCCTGGTGTCTTTGTTTTTAAATAAGTTGTTGCATTTAACAAATCAAGAAAAAAAATATTAATCTAATACAAAGTTTACGTCTGCACCTACCCTGAGTTCTGACAGGCTCAGATATTGGGCTGGGGTCACTTAGGCCATAAGAGTTGACTGCTCTGACGATGAAGAGGTATACAGTGTTTGGATACAGGCCGACAACGGTGTGCTTCTCTTGCTTCACATGGTCTGCTACTGTCTGCCAAGCACTCCCAACTGATTGACTGAAAGACAGATCAAAAGCACACCGACGGCTATTTTTCCTTCTCCGCAAGAATCGGGATGGAGGAAGGAAGCTAGTGGATATTTCTGAAATGGTACAATTGTTTCCGACCTAATGCTTCAGGCTCAGGGAGCATACACCCTGGGTGCTCATCTGGAAGCAGTTCTAAAACAAGCCACCCTCTGACATCCTCTTGAACTGCGTGCAAGAGAACAAACGAATGACAACATGTTTCCCCTGCAACCACCTCCTGGCATTTTCCACTTGCTTGGCTTGCCCTCCTCCTCCTCCTCCTCCTCCTCCTCCTCCAACTCACTTTCCTCCTTTCAAACTACTCTCCAGGTCTAGCTGTTTCAATCCAGGAAAATCCGGAGACATCTTATTTGTCCAGGTCTTTTTAAAGCCTTCCCCAATTGTGGAGACTGAAGAAACTAACAGCCCCGCATGGGAACGCCCCGTCCTGAATGGTACTGTCAGTCTGGTCTGTGTTCCAGTTTGACTCTGTGTTTGTGTGCATGTGCCCCTTTGACACTATCTGCCCGCCCGGAGCCTTTGCCTTCCCTTTACCGCGGCAATGAGAGCTCCCGGAATGGTTCTCTCGACTTCTACTGCCCCGGGTCAGAGCCGCTGAGCTGACCATGGGGATAATTGTCATCCCTCTGTTTATCCCCCCCTTTCTCTCCCTTTATTTCAGTCTGCCTACCACTGATGCTATGAGTATCTTGGGGAGCGTCAGTGCTTGATCCAATCCGCCATGTGGATCTGTTTAACTTCACATCACTACACAGAACATCCTGAGCCACGGGCAGCCATGAATCCTCCAAAGATGTAATGATGCTAAATGGAAAGGGCAATCCGTGCAATAGACATTTCAAGGCCAGACTGGCATTTAAAGGCAGATGCACAGGTGAGTCAGCCATGTACAGAAGGCTATTCTGCACAGGGCTCAGCGTCGCAAACAGCTCCTGTGCTCTACCTGAAAGCCTCGATGATGTAGGAGGTGACGGCGGCACCTCCCTCGTGGGGGTTTGACTGCCAGGTGAGGGTGACCGTGTTCATTGTGACCTCCGTCACCACAGGCTTCTGGGGAGGTCCCGGCAGCTGGATTGACTCAGACACCCGGGACACAGCTGGACCTCCATCCCCTAAAACAAAAAAATACAGACACTGCATCAAGGCTGGGCAAGGCTTTCTGCAGACCAGTCGTTCATGGGCAGGATATGGGAGTACTGTTGAGGCATTTCCATGCTGTAACAGGCTGTCAGTTACTTTATCTTGGTTTAGTATTTTATTCATTTGAAACATGCTTAGACAGGTAGCCTTTGTATCTTTTGGCTGAGTTTGGAGTAGATAGAGACGCAGGCGTACCTCTGACTGTCAACATCCCACTCCAGCTCGACTCCCCGGTGGCGCTGGAAACTGCACATGTATACAGCCCAGCATCCGCATCCTAGAAAACGCAGAGATTCAGTTTCCCATCAGATGAGGAAACCCAAAACATGCTTTCAGGTTCAGCATCTATTTTAGGTCACTAAGGGGATGCTTTACATCCTCCTCGCTGCCTTTGTAAGAAGCGAGCACGGCAAATCTCTCTGGGCCACCTCCATTTTCACTTATTCATGTATTCTTTGTTCACTGTTTTGCTGCCTTTCTCATATTCAAAGGATTCAGAGAATGCGTTCTGGGGTTAAAAGCCTTACCAAATGGCACAAAACAGTCATCGCTTAGCATCGGCTGCCCTTCTTAGAGTAGCCTAACAACCCCATTACTCCAGAGGCTATGCTGACAACAGCATGCTCTACCTGCCCTCCATTTAGATAGTATACACTCTGTGCCCACATGCTTCACTGGCACTAATGGTATTCCTAACACCACATTGGCCCAGTGCCAGCCTGCTGCTACTAACATCATTCCAAATAGGATCCTTCACCACAGCAGTGACTTTTGGAAGACAGACTACCCAGCATGTAGGCAGATTAACGTCCCCACATTTCCAACTACTGCTGAAATATTGACGACAGGAAAGGGGGCCTCAGCCGGCTGAATATTTTTAGTCTCGAGCTCCGTCATCTCCACCATCTCCTTTCTCTTTCCGTCTCCCTTTTGATGCCAAGCTAATGCATCTCTTCTGTTCCATCGAGCGCAGTGGCATGGCAGATTTCCCCCGCCTCAGCGGTGCGCTGGACCAAGCCTTAATGCCCCCAAGTTTGCACCACCACTAAGGTCGATGCTGCGTGAGATAGAGGAGAGGGAAAGAGAGAAAACCCTCACCGGGCCTGGGTGCTGTGTTAAAGATTTAATTAGAGGATGCGAGATCGTTAATCATCCAGAGCCACAGTCAATTAGCCCAAATGATGGTGCTCCCAGCGCTCGCAGTGTGCTCGCTCAACTCCAGGTGAGGCCACAGCACAGAGGGGCCACAGACCGCTCTTTCATCAGAGCAAAACACATTAGCATTTACAAACAGGTCCTTCATTAAGATAACAATTACTCACTGCAAGGGCACCAGATTCCGCAGGAGAGATTATGCACTGGGAGAAATAGAGATTTAAAATCCTTTTTAACCTTCATTTTTAAAATGCTAAATTATGAAAGAACGTTTAGCCTTCAGTCTGGGGAAAACGTTCTTCCCAAAGTTCAAAGACTAGTGAAATCAGCTGGTTATGCCCTTGTGGCTTCAATCATACACCTGTTATTTCAGACACGCACAAACCTTCACGTTAATTATCTGCAAGGTGCCGTTCTCCATCAAAGTCACACGGGGGTCGTCTCCCAGAATGTTCTCTCCATCTTTCTCCCAAGATATTCTTAGCGAGGCTCCACCAATCACATGACACTGCAGCTGTGCTACTGACCCCACAGCCAGCGTTTGATTGGCTGGGCCCCGGCGGATGATTGGCGGTACACGTTCGGAAGGGCCTGAGTAAAAAGAAGAACATGAATATTTATTTCAAACATGTATACTTCAGAGGTTTCACTGAACTGAAAACCCATAAAAGACAGACTGCTATTCATCTTAATACATAAACAACAAGCACACAGACACAGATATATTAAAAGATAGATAAATGAGAATATACACACTATAAGCCCCCACTCAAGGCATTATGACAAGAAACTGACCCCCTTCAACTTCCAGCAGAGCTTTGGTCAGCACACTGCCTGCTACACTAATGGCCTGGCAGATGTAGAAGCCAGAGTCCTCAGAATGGACATCCGCAATAGTCAGCTCCCCACCCATGGACACAGAGTAACGTCCAGACTGAGAGGGTGGCTGGCCAGGGAACAGCAGCATCTACACACACACGAACACAAAGACACCCAAGTGACCACACACAATAGATGCACAAAAATAAGAAGAACTATTTGGTAAGGGGATGTATGACAATATCAACGTTTCTTAGGTTGCCATCTACTGCCATCAATTCAACAACAAAAAAAGACTAGCTGGCACTTGTTTTGGTCTTTTGGGATGATGAGAGCTGACAGAGGTTTTAATGCTTGTCCCGGTCTGAGTATATGAGATGAATGTAAAGGATGGGGGAGGGGAAGGACATCCATCCATTTCATTTATCTAAGAAGCTTAGACTGAGTGAATTTAGGGGCCAAGGCTAGACCACAAGATAATCCCCAAAATACAGCAAAAAGCTTTACAAAAACAGGGGAACAAGACCAAAACTGAAGCAAACAGAAACTTGCAATCTTGCAAATTGTATCTACTTCAAAATTAAACACAAAGTTTTTTGAATTTCATAAAATCATCTGACAGTGAGTAATTAATTAGATATTAATATGAGCATGGTATGCCTATAGGCGCATGACAGTGGAAATAACAGTGCCAAGAAGTGTCAGCGTTTCTATAGTATTGCCCTAAAGAATCTGCTTCTGCTGCACCTGGTGCATAATCTTTGAGACACATTCTTTTTATACACCCCTCCCCCCTCCCCTTTTCAATACTTTTTATCTATCTGCAGCCAGCAGCAAATCTCTTGCTAACGCAGGCTCAAAGTGCGTTCCAACACAAATCTGAGCCCCGCGTCTCAGAACCAAATGCAAACGAGCTTCATCCTTCCATCCGCCTATCCCTCATCTGCCTTGGTAAACATGTGTAAGAGTAGAGGCAATCAAGCAATGTGGGGTGAAATGCTGTTAAACATAACAATCTCCCAGCTTCTTCTCAAGCTGTGAGAATTTGAATGAGGCACAGTGAACAAAACATGGTAGGAAAACTATTAGTCTACCGCAGATTGAAATAACATGCGGTTATCCACCAATAATCTTTTTAAATGCAAATAATAAAAAAGAAAGGAAAAAAAGGCTTGGAAGAGTCTGTGAGTGCACAGGAAGCAATATTCCCTAACTTTTAAAAGCTCATAGTATTCTTCAAAGAATTGCTCCTGACAGACATATTTTTCTTTCCATCTTCATTTTTAAATTGGCCTTACCTGGCTTCCTTCTTTCTGCCAGAAGATAGCAGGAGGGGGGTTTCCTGTGGTGCCACAGCCAAAGGTGACGCTACCCCCCTGGGTGGCAATCTGGTCCCGGGGTCGGACAGCGATCTGTGGAGGCACTGTGAGGAGGGCAAGAGACACAGCCACTGTTTAGACCTCAATTAGAAACCAACTGCAAAGTTCCCACTTGCTACATCCTTCATATTCTCTGCTCCGGGACAATCAATACCTACTCAGCAGCGAAATATTGATTAAACTCTTGGCAATCACTTCTTTTCGCCCCCCCCGCCCCTCCTTTTGGTGCCACAAATGTTGCCCTGTGTTTACTGCTTTACTACTACTGAGGTAGATGTGTAGGACTGAACCATCAGGTTTGTGTTGGACGGCACAGGAAATGGATAGAGCCTAAACCTGGGCCCTTCATTTATATGTATAGACACTGGCAACACATGTCATGTAACTGCCTCAGTTTGGATAATCTGATACCTGTTCATTCTCCCCGAGAGGCTCCCTTTCCAAGTAGGTTGTCTCTCCACATACACACCCACATGCACGTGCGTACACATAAAGACAAGTGCACGGACACACACAAAGACATGACACTATACACTCACACATCTTAGGCGCAAACCACAAGAGTACTGATGAATCATCCGTGTCGTGTCTTCATGTTCTCACTCACTGTGAGAAAACACACACACACACACACACACACACACACACACACACACACACACACACACACACACACACACACACACACACACACACACACACACAC
>JAVQJS010043807.1:0-17499 GCA_036024795.1 Galaxias rostratus | reverse complement strand
TAGAATGGGTGTCTCAGTCAGCCAGGGCCAGCTACAGAGATTCGCTCAACTATTTTAATTTCATGGTCATTGTGTGTGTGTGTGTGTGTGTGTGTGTGTGTGTGTGTGTGTGTGTGTGTTTGTGTGTGTGTGTGTGTGTGTCTTTGTACAATCAAAGTAAATGTGTGTCTATGCATATCTCGTGATATCTATATAGTGCCATACAAAAATGTGTTTCTGTGATACATAATTGCTTGTGTGTGTGTGTGTGTGATTGAGACATCGCTGTTTTGTCGTCTTGCCGACCTTTGACCTTTGGCCTCCGCGATAAACCTTGGATCTTTACACCGGTCGTCAATAAAGACATCGGGACACGGCGACCTCAGCCGCTCAACGCCACAAATGAAAAGCAGCCCGTCTACTATGTGTAGCGGACACACTCGGTTGACCTTGAACTGTAAACACACACACACTCTCACACACACTTTTTCTGATACAGCCGCGCGACCTTGAACTTGAAGTACACTCACTGCACATTCCTGCTCTGGGATCATAAGTAATATCTGGCCTTATCTATATGAGATGTCTTTTATAGCAGATTGGAAGATGAATGTTTCCCAAGGCATTATGGGAGATCTCACGACCAGCGTTTTCTGACCGGTTTTATTTCACTCATCACGCGTTTGGGACAATAAAAACAAACAATAAAAATCCTGTTGATTGCAGAGGATAGCGAGTAATAAAACACTCTCGCTCGCAGAACAACACGTCGACACTTTTTGGTGCTGGCCAATCAACTTCCGGGGCGCTGCGCGTTCGACTTCAACCCAGATCAACGGAACGGAGAGATCCCCCGCCGTTGCCATGGACACAGGGAGGATCCGAAGGGGTGTCTGCTTGACCCTGTAGAGTGTGTGTGTGTGTGAGTGTGTGTGTGTGTGTGTGAGCGAGAGTGGAGAAAAACCATTTCTTCACCACCTGTGATTAAGAGCGTTTTTGAACATCCACTTCACAAGACACTGTGAACACTAAGAACCCTCACACACAGATTAAAACTATAGGCTGCTGTACATGCCAAGAGAGAAAGGAAGGAGACTCCTGATCTATAGCCCCAGGAGTTCTCTGTTCTCTGAAAAGTAATACCATCTGGACGTCAAGGCCAAGTACGTAAGTTGATTGCGGTCAGCTCCTTCCTATGGGAAATGTTTTAGACAGTGCTCCGTGGAGATGACCCCCATAACGTCCAGCAAGCCTTCCAAACTCCCTCACCAAACTGCGGCAGTGACCGTCGCTCTGGCGAGGCAATACCACGCAGTGAATGTGTGCCCTGTAGCCCAGCTAGCAGCTGGCCATACTACAGATACAGAAACCCGTTATTGACGACTACAGAGACCGAGTCAGAGTCTGTAGACAGAAATGACTACAGCCAGTTCACTCTAACGACACAGCGAGTTCAGATTTGTTGACGAGGTTCAAATGAGCATCTTGAATGGGATGTGATGAACCCACTCAGACATCCACTTAGACTCTCTCACTAAACATCAAGCTTGAAGTGTCTCTAAGAACCACATGCTGTCTCTTCGGTGACCTGGCCTTCACTCTGACTCTTCCCCCATACCTGAGCCACGTTCCAGGCCGGAACATCCTCCGGGATGCCCAAATTTGGTCACAACACATGACAAAGAATACCGGTGAAATCGGTGAAGTGTTGACACTGAAAAAGAAAGGCCATCGGAATTCTGTCCTTAGTCCGTCCTTTTGTGAACATCAAATTTACAGTATTATTAGGCTCAATATAAGTGTGAGAGTTGATTGGCAAGATATGATGACCAATATCGGTCCATTGTAATGCGAACTAACATGTGGAGTCTGACAAATGGTGACCTGTGAGCTGGCTGAGATTCTGTTCTTTTTGGTCATGCCGTCTAATAGTGCACTTTTCACCACATGATTCAAGTATAATCACATGTTGGTACCCTCCATTTAATTTTTTTTTAAATATATGTCGATTTGAAGCTCATCGTGATAGACAATCAGCCGGACGCGGATGGTGACAGCTTAAAATAGTCAGCAATTAAATCCATCGAGTCAACCTCTTATAACACCATGGCGTGTGCGCTTTATCGAACTCGTACACCAAGAAAAATGTTCTCATTAAAAATCTGTTTATATGGTACTCATTTTATTTTAGGTATTTTATTTTCTGTAATTATTGAAGTGTGGATTTGTAGTCTTGTCCTCGGTGGGCTTGCAAGCTGTCCACAAACACACACACACACACACACACACACACACACACACACACACACACACATCTGGTGCTCTATCCGAGGGCACTCACTGGACCCTGTCGACCCTGTCGACCCTGTCCAACAATTGATGGCCCATATTCAAGGCGCAAGGTTGAGCTAAGCCCGTCTGTCGGTAAACAGAACCCCCCGTCGAGACTAAACGCCTCCAAAACGGCTGCATCGGTTTATGTGTCTAATCCACTAACAAGCAGGAAAAGCAGGGAGCGGGAAGACGGAGTGGCAGGAAGAGAAAAGACATGGTTCAGTCACTGCGGCAGAGTGAATGTGCAGGAACGCCACCCCTTTCATGCAAACAGCTTTATTATCTCGCCCTCCCTTGATGGATAGAGAAAGCCCCTCCGTGTGACACCACTCCTTCTCTCCTTAATTCATTACCTCTTCTCTCTCTCTCTCTCTCTCTCTCTATCTCACTCTTTCTCTTTCTCTCTCTCTCTCTCTCTCTCTCTCTCTCTCTCTCTCTCCTGCGCCTCGTTCAGGCGTTACAAGACGCCACGTCGGGGTAAATTCAACACCCGTCAATTCTCCCCCTTTGTTTCGCCTGTCGGCTCACGGGCACACGGCCGCACCGACTCGCCACCCCGTCCCCCCCGTCCCCCCACCCACCCCCGCTCCGGTGTGGTGCTCCGGTGTCGTGCTTCGGCACGGCCCTCGGTTCCCGCCGGCGCTCCATGTTTGCCGTCCGCTCCTCGTTTCCCTTCACGCTCTCCGCGGCCGTTTCATTTCACTATTCAACCGCCAAGCGTCATACTCCCGTTACTGTCAAAGGGCCTTTGTTCTCCGCCACAACTCATGTTCCTGTTTTTCACCTTGACAACGAGCCGGCAGAGGAAGGAGACCCCCTCAGAGAGGACGGGGAGGGGAAGGGACTGAGAGGTGACTGGAAACAGGAAATAGCTAATTGTCATCTGTGCAAAGATTAGTGAAGGAAATGTAATCCTAAACATAAGGGGAGGGGACGAAGGGGGGGTGGGGGCGCTGAGAGGGAACAGCAGTAGGAAGGGGGAGAGAATAATCAGGGACTGAAGAGGGGAGATTCACCCGTTGATTGTCTCAAGCGGCCCCCTTCCCCTCCCAGCCGTGGAGCTTCGAGAGGCAGCCGGTCCGTCGGTGAACGAGCCCCTCACTCCTCCCGCGCTGTCGTTGGGTCTCGCTGCCTCGCTGCAGTCAACATACATCACTTCTCACTCCCTCTCTCCCCAGCTACCCCCCCCTCCCCCCCTCCCTCCCTCCCTCCCGGCACCCCCCGCAGCACGGACGCATCCTCCGCAATCCGGTTTCATTACGGGTTTTGCTGAGGTCATAGAGTAGGATCGTCACGCAGTGCATTTCCAAATCGAGCAGATATTCGGACTTTTGACTTTCAGAACGTTCTTGGCATTCATCGCATTAGGTGGTTTAATTAGAAAACATGAACGCTGCTTTCTCTTCTCCGTGTGTTTTCTTGTCTCGGCGAGGCAGATGCGCCGCACGGCTCTCAAACTGAAGATACACCACTAGATTAGATTTGACTCAATTTGACCCAATCCCACATGGTTATTTTGAAGCTCAGACCAAAACAAGTCAGAGGAGGGCCGTGACACGTTCAGGGCTGTTGAAATGACTGAATCCCCGACGTCGGCCCGCAGTCTGGATCCGCGGTATTACTTTTTACGCAAGATATTGCCTTGCAAATAAAAACCTCAAACAAGCAAATATAAACGCACAAACACACCTGCTCGGATAGATGTCAGAGCCTGGACCAGGTGAAGTAGAAAAGAGAGAGTTGTTCTGAAAAACGAGCTACGTTACCTGTGTTATCTCCGGGCCCAGCTGGCCCTGATACAACAACAGCTATCGATGGATTTATCTCCCCAGCTCCCACCCCGAGGCACCGACCTCATACAGTAGGTGTCAAAATCAGTCATCTGAAAGCTTTCAAACACAGCTCAGGGTGTACACACAAACACACTAAACTGCAGTAAAAGCACCAAGAATAATTTGCTCAATGCTAGACAAGGTCCCCAAAACTCCACTTATTGAATCATAATGCACACATTTGAACAACTTGAGAGTTGCAAAGAAAGGGACAAAGAAAGATGGATAGGCGAGATAAATAATTGAAGGGGGGACCAGTGAACCATGCCGAGCACTATCTCCCTCCAAGATAATTGAATTTCCCCCTCAAGTCTCCTTCCATTAGGGGGGAGGGGGCTGAGGGGAGGGGGTTCTGTGATTAAGTTCAAGTTGAGTGTGGAAAAAGGGGAAATACATTCTGTAATTAGTAGGCACATTAGATCTAATTTGAATGGTGTCGCCTGGGTATCCTCGTACGGCTGTAGGCCGAGCCTGGGGGTTAATTAAGACAAACACCAGCAGTGACGACACTGGAAACCATCTGGCCCGCTCGGCTCCGATCGGACCCCTGGCCCTGGGAGGTGACCACCACCGTCCGACGTCCCTACGCATGTGGTTCGACCAACAACAACAACAACAGCAACAACAACAGCAACAACAACAACAACAACAGCAACAACAACAGCAACAACAACAACAACAACAACAACAGCAACAACAACAGCAACAACAACAGCAACAACAACAACAACAACAGCAACAGCAGCAACAACAACAACGAATAACGGCATCGCTTTTCCTTCCCGCGCGGTCTCCCGTTTCAAAGAAACAAACAGGTCCGACAGTTCACTGGTCCATTAACGGATGCACATTAATGGGTTTGCTCTGCCTGAAAAAGACCCATTTTGAGCCAGTCCATTTGAGTCCATTGATCAGCATCTCCCCGTTAAGGTTGCGAGCCGAAAAACACATTACTTGTGTGAGGACGACGAAGGGGAGGGAGGGTCGGCATGACAACGATCCCGGGATGAGCGGGAAGGCCAGAAGACGGCCGTGAACGCGGAGCGGTCCCCGGCCCGGCAGAGTCTCCTCCACTCCTTCCCACTCCCCGGCTGCCTTGTTTGGTTGCGCTCAGCCAGAAAGCACCGGTTGCGGTTATGAAAGGGGACGCTGAGCAGAGGATGGCCGCCACTTTCCATTCAGCCCTGCAGAGGGTTCGCTCCTCCATGGATTTCCTGTCTCCACGAGTCGAGACGGCGCACATGATGCCGGTGGATTATGCCTGCGGGGAATATTAAACAACATCGATTTGACAGCCATCTCTGCCGAAATGAAAATGCAAGTAAGGAGTCAAATCTCACGGTCTCTTGAGGTGTTTGGGCTCGAGGTGTGGATCAGGCAGGGACATTTTGTGTGCGTGTCTACAGGCGAAGATACAAAACATTTTACCACTGTTGTCTAAAGAATTACTTGCAGGATGGTGTAGCAGGGCTACCAACTTGCAAAAAAAAAAAAAAAAAAAAAATTTTCAACCGGTCTCGTTAACATTGCATAATATTGATCCAAGTGGTAGCTTCTGTAAAGACATGCGAAAAGAAAAAGTATAAAAAACAATCTGCAGACTTCAGGACTTCAATGAATTTTACATCGGCCACTTTGAAACATGATACACTCATTTGATAGACAGACACACCCACAACAATTAAAGAAGACAAGGCTTTTGTGAATGAACAGGATAGAAAATATACTGTAATCCATCCGTGATGACGGATTTTCACTATGTAGCGGAATTCTGGCCGGGGAATGTGTCACCTGTGTGTTAAAAGATTGTTAACCAGCATGGTCTGATCCGATTACAAACATAGCAGCAAAAACAACCATGTCGCTGCCCAGGGAGGGCACACACACCGCGTGCACACCCTGGCAAGCACAGACGAGTACACAGACACACAAACGCGTGCATGTACTCACAGTGACACACAGCTAAATCCATTGCCCGGCATTTACTGCAAGCTAACTGAGCTGTGAGCGCAGTGTTGCCTCACACCTCGAAAACAGTTCGCGACTGACTTTTTTGGTGGAGGTTGTTTGATTTCGCAGTACACACTCACACAATAGAAGACTGCCCTTGTCTGGCAAAATAGAGTTTTATCCCCATGATGCCTTATCCTCAGTAAGGGGAGGGGGGGATTATAAAATAAGAAATAAGCTATCAGTACTTGGCAGCACAGTGGCGTAGTGGTTAGCAATGTTGCCTCCCAGCAAGATGATCCTAGGTCCAATTCGCACTTGACCCAAGGGTATTTCTGCGTGGAGTTTGCATGTTCTCCCTGTATTTGCGTGGGTTTCCTCGCACAGTCCAAAACCATGTTGTGAGTTGTTGATGCTCAATTGTCTGTGAATGCGTGTGCGAGTTGCTGTCTATCCCTATGTGTTCGTCCTGTGGTAGACTGACAACATGTCCAGTACGCTTGGTGTACACTGGCTGTTGGCTGGGATAGGCTTCAGGACCCCCCCCCCCCACACACACACACACACGAACGCACACAAACACACACCCTGTGACCCTGCATAGGATAAGCGTTATAGCTAATCGACGGATGCTAGAACGGTTTCAGTCATGGATGAGATCTAAACTGTTTCATTTTTTTTTTTTTTAAACGGTACCTGTTCTGTAGCGGCTCAAACCGGACGACCACGTTGCTCCCCGCCCCATCCCTCGTGGTCTCCCGCACTGGGAAGGCCACACGTCACCCCCGTGGTACATCCCTGCTGACTCGGCACTCCGCTCCGCACTGTCACCTCCCATATTTTCATTCATTCAATGCACGCTCGGTATTCGAGCTTCAAGCTCATAACACTTTTTTTTTTTTTTTTTTTTTGCTTTCTTTCTTCTCCGAGGCGATATTGCAGAGACAGCACCGGCCTGTCGACCGTCCCGAAAGGGCCCTTTTGATGAACTATTAAGAATCTTTGTTTCCGCCCGACAAAAGACAATAGTCGACTAATTGTGAGTTATCTCGTGCTGTGATCTTCAAATCAGATTGCATGTGAGGATGTTGCTGGGGTTTAAGCCATATCGCTGTGAAGTTGTTATTGGGTAATACCATAATGACATGCATAGGATCTGCTCAGGGAACAGAAACTGCCCGCTCAGCATCAGCGCTCTGGATAAGAGAGAGATGCAGTGAGTACGCGGCTTGTTACTTGTAAACCCATGTTTATGTGATGAAATAGACACGTGCATTTGCGCAGCCAAAAACAAATACAGTATGTCCGTTGACGCTGCAATCACAACAAACGCACAATGTTCTTTAAACATGTACAGCTTTAATGTACACTTATTCACACGCAGAAGCACACACACACACACACACACACCCACACACACACACACACACACACACGCACACACACACACACACAAAGACAAAGTGCACTGCCACTCACAGATACCTCTCAGTTGTAACAGTCAGGGGTGATTAATATATGAATAAATCAACATTCTGATACTGTTGAGTTATTCGTGGTGAGCTCTCAGTGTCTGAAATATACCCTGGGTTTTCACATACCACTAAGCAACCATGACAGCCAAATGTGCAAATCAAATGCCCCCATGAAAAATGAATCCCTTCTCCTTCTTCCTTCTCCCCCTCATTTCTCTCTCCCCCCTTCTTCCCCTCCCTTCTTTCTTCTTTTCTCTTCGTCCACTCCATTTGCTTGTTCCCCTCTCTTGTCTAAATTGTGCTGCATATTGCTTTACATTGTAACGTTTCAGTCCGGGTAAGCTAATGCAAGCGTTGTTGTTGTTGAAACAGAAATACATTCTTTCTCCACAATTTTCAGGTTTTATACACATTTTTTTTTTATGTGTAAATGTTTCGTCCACATCACTGGGTTCTTAGAAATGAGGCAGAGTTTAGAAAGAAAAGATGTTCTAAAACCTCACATCATTACATTTACAGTAAGTCGACTAAAGTGCACTGTTGTGCTCCAAGGGAAAAAGGCCTCGCGGGTGGCCTTTCCCGTGGAAGGAAAACGAAACCTCGGACCATTCACGGCTCCCGCTGCTCTCGGGTTTCCATGAAAATATCTTAGTCATACGAGCTTCTGCCGGCTAATATGTTAGCCGACGCAGTGTCACAGGGGTGAACTGGTGAGGAGCGAACATCGTGAGATTGAAATCAGGAGAGCAAAAAAAATCTATTTGGTTTTATATTCGTTTTATATTATAATATATATTCCAGCTGAATTCCAGTTAATAATCCAGCACTTATACCGACATTTATTGTAGAAGACCTACAAAGACTTTACGCCAGACAGTGATCCAGGGCCTCGTTGACCAATCAACAGGACAAATCAAATGGAACCATGGGTAGTCCGGCTGAACCCAAGCCACCTGTTGGTATTGTCGAATCCCAAGGATCAGGCAGGACAGCCTTAATCTGGCTCTCTCTGCGTGCTGGCACCCCGCATACTCAAAGTCAGGCTACCCGGAGTGTAATTAATAGCTCATCCAACGGGATCAGATCGGCGCTGGCCTTGGTGTTCTGGTCCATTAGAGGAGGAGAGCTGCTTCCTTGGCCTCCTGCGCCCGGCTAGGCGCTGCACCCTGGTGGGCAGGAGGAGCCGTCCAGAGGAAGGAGCCCGGGGGCTAATGAGCTCCATTACAGGACTGAGGCCAGGCGACTGCACAGAATGTGAAAGACTTTGGGGGGATTAGACATGCCAAACACACACACACACACACACACACACACACACACACACACACACACACACACACACACACACACACACACATACACACACACACGCGCGCGCACACACATACACACACACACACATGCTTAAATACACACACTTAAGCACACTAACCAGAAGCAACATTTTGTCTCAGACTGTTCTTAGTTGAGCTGGCTGCACTAATGAGAGTGGGGAGGAGGGCAATGGAGAAGGACACGAGCATAGAAAATGGGGGAACAATAATGGCCATGTCAAGCCCCTCTTCTGGTTTTTGTCTCTCTGAACTTCATTGTTTCGCTCTCATTTACAGCCCGGACTTACCCGTCTTAGCCCCCTCCATCCCCTAAATGTTAGAAAAAGAATAGGGATCTATGGTGAGGGTCCATGTGCTGCTGCTTCTGCAGCAGAGTGCAGGCCCCCAGGGAGCAGTTCCTCAGAGAGCCCAGTGCCAAAGCTGAAAGGACGGGCCTCCTTGGCTTCCCCTTACACACCACAGACACTCTTTGGCATCCACACAAAGCGCATATTCAAGGACGCCGTCGCTGTGTTTGTCTGTGACCTTTCTCTAAAAGCCGAGGCTGCCGCGATCGGTCTGATCCAATTAAATGTCTTTGTGGATGGTGGCCGCCATTAAAAACCCACCGAAATCAAAATGTGTGTATTTTGTTTTAATATTACGGTTATTTTTGGGGGGGGTTTCAAACAGATATTGGCCCGCGAAATTGACTGGCGAAACACAAATTAAGCAGCCTAAAGCTCTTTGTATATAGAATGACTTCCCTGATTGTGTTTTTCACTGGGTCCAGTCACACGGAGGCACTCTACCATGCATGGGAATCCGACAGGTGAGCCCCTCCCTGCAGTCACTTCCTACCAACGTTACCATCCCTCGTTGGTGATGCATCGCTCGTCCCAGTGACGTGACAGGACAACTCAATCAGCCGTGAAATCACGTCCGTCAAGGCGATCGCAGCCGATTGTGGTTGTTTGTTGTCAGAAACACTGCGACTCTGGCCCGGAGGCAGGATTCCGTGAGAGCGTCTACTTAAGGGGTGAATCACGGGGAGAAAGGGTAAGTGACATCATTGTCTTGGACTGAGTGTGGCCGTCAAAGTTATTAAGTGCGCTGCCGCTGTGAAAGAAATGATGGTCCCGGTGCAGCCACCAAGCAGCTGGCAACGGTGTAAACCTTTTCACCATTGCCGGACACTCGGAGGCCGTGCCAAAGCGGTGAGCTTGCAAATCAGCTTTGTTTGGCTACAATGTTCAGGTGACAGTGCAAAAGCATTGGTTTATATTTATACTTTTTAAACAAGAGATACCGTGGAACAAGTACTGTAAACGGTTCAATGATTTCATAAAAAGGACCGCCCGAATCTCAAGCAGGTTGGTCCGGCAGAAACGATTTACAAAAAACACTGGTCTGTCACCTTTTAGCCTGCTTAACCGTGATGTCACAGTCATAATAAATTGATACGCAGTTTCATCAGTTGGTTATGAAATATCCACAAACAGTCTGCCGAACCATCACATATATAAAAAAGTTATTATCATTTTCAAAACACCCGCATGGTAATATAATACAAATATTAACATTTTATAGCCAGCCTGGCAACGGAACAGCGAGCTTGGTGTGTATAATAAGCTCTGCAGCCCTCGCCATGCATTTTGAACAGAGCTGTGTTCCGCTCAGAAGCCAAAGTTCCAGTTGTTCCCAGAAGAAGGGGCGGAGGGATTGTTTTGTGAGTCAAACAGGCCCTTTAATTTGATCAGGGGCCCCGGAGCCCTGGTCCCTGTCCGTCTCTCTATTTGTCTCTCTTGTTTTCTTCCCGTCTCTGTCAGTCGGCCGGTCAGTCTGCTGCTCTCTCTGCTCTTTTACTGGCTGGACTCGGAAGGCTATTTTTAGCCACGTCCCCATGACAATAGCAGCCAAGTCCTTTATGCGATGGATTCGTCAGGAGCTAAGGGGGCCAAAATACCACTGGCCGTAGATGTGAACATCGATTGGACCCGTCCGCCTTTTTTATTGCGGACCTGGACTCCTCCCCTTTGTGCTTTTATCACTGGGGAAACACAAAACGGGTGGACGTTTTAAGGGCAGACATACACGAGGTTTAGACGTTAACAAAACACTCTCTCGACTTTGTGTCCGTTTGATTTTTTTCTCACTCAAGCCTGCGGTCGCACAAGAAAGAACTGACAATGGAGGATCTACCGCCAATATAAAAAATAGAATTACTGGGGGGGGAGGGATAATGGAAAATACCGCTCAATGCATACAATCAATGATGGCACTGCAGACTTTTCATCAGCACTCTTTAAAGACATACTCGGTTTTCAGGGGTGAGGGAGAGAAAAAGTGTTGGCAAACAGCAACTGTACAACAGTGCAGCTGAGACTATCCAACACCGTCACCACCACCTTTGGACTACTATGGCAAGCTTGCCAAATCCACTAAACCACAAAGGCCCCCGGAACCATATATTAATCACGCCTGCCTGGTGAGAGCGTAAACAATGCAACAATATAATCGAGGGGGGGTTGGGTGGGGGGGAGATCCAATTAAATATTTTCACTCTGTGCTCAACCCCTGTAATGTGATCCCAAACTCGACAAGGGGGGTATCACTTCAAAGGCAGGGCCCCACGCTGGCGGAGTCTGCTCTAATGCCCAAGTGTTGGGACTAAGATTACCAGGTTGGTGAACCGACAGTTGAGATAAGGCCTATTTACCTATCAACAGGGATGGAATAAATGAATCCCACTTCTTAATTGAAAATCAATACGGCTTTGCTGATAAGGCCCATGGAAACAGGCTAGAATCACAAAGTATTTCTTCATCCGAATGTTATCGCGTACATTCCAACTCAGGAGCATCCACAGTGCTGCACACAAACTGCCACTCAGAAATGGCCTATTTCAAATGAATCAGTTATTTGAAAAATACATCCCGTGGGACAATTGGTAGTTCTGCTGATTGTCAATCCCTCCCCGTTGTTCTGTCTATCTGTCTGTCTGTCTGTCTGTCTGTCTGTCTGTCTGTCTGTCTGTCTGTCTGTCTGTCTGTCTGTCTGTCTGTCTGTCTGTCTGTCTGTCTGTCTGTGAAACATCCACCAATGCAAGTTGCATTTACACATGTTATTGGAGGTTACACACATAGTAAATCAGGATCAAACACTTCCCTGTTGTCTTGCTTCTTGTTGGGATCACCATTCATGTTCTCTGACTAGCATCCTTGTTAAACATGACATCCTGGGTCATGTGTCTATCAAAAAGCAGAAAAGGTGTTGTGTCTGTTGAAAACGAGAAGAAAAAAGCATTAGCATATTCTCTTCTAGATCAACCCTGACATGAGCTAGAGATAGAAGCCAGGAGGTAGAAGAGACTGTCGAGGCATGTGATCATTGTGCAGTGTCCGCCCTCAGGAGTAGGAGGGGCGGGTGCCTGAGTCATTGCGTCACCCCTCCACGTGCGAGATCAGAGAGCTTCCCGTGGCTGGTCAACGGCCATGGATCAGCAGGGGACGTGGTTCTCTCTGACGGAGGAGAGATCCGGAGAGCCAGTCCCCTTCCTGCCCGCCTGCGGCAAGGTCACAGCGGCGGAGCGTGTGGTGCATTAGGGCAAAACCTCAGGCAGTGTGTGTGTGTGTGTGAGTGTGTGTGTGTGTGTGTGTGTGTGTGCATGCGAGCATGTGTGTGCGTGCCTGTGTTCATTTGCATTCATATGAGTACTGTCAGTGTGTCAGCACGCGTGTGAGCCTGTGTGTGTGTCTGTATGTGCGTTTGTGTGTGTGTGTGTGTGTGTGTGTGTGTGTGTGCGTGCGTGCGTGCACTTCTCCATCGGGCAAGGCTGCGGAATGCATCGGTAATCCAACGGTCTGCCAGGAGTGCAGGAGCAAGAGAATTACCATCTGCTAGTCCTCGGCCGACATGAGACGCAGCACTAACCGTCTTCCTCATGGATAATTACCCCACGCGCTCCGTGAACCTGTTTCTCCTCTACCCCATTGCCTCCGCCTCGCTCGTTCACCCCTCAACCCCCCCCCCCTTTCCGCAAACACCCCCCCCCTCCCCACCCTCTGTCTCTCTCTCTCTCTCTTTCTCCGCTTCATCTTGAAGCCTGATCTAGCAGGCAGATTACTGACTCAGACGAACACAACACAGTCGGGGTTGAAGCTGCCCTCTGAGGCTCATGCAGACGAGGAGCAGAACATGGTGTGTGTGCGCGTGTGTGTGTTTGTGTGGGGGGGATTTGGGAGCTGTTGTTTTGTTACCGCATCGATATCTAAACGCCCTGCCTGGTAATAACGTGCAACAAGCTCCGCCATGTCGGGCAACGGAGTGATGCTGTATTGAGGTACAAACTCACAGGTGTTCTGGTGTGGTCCGGAGACGAGGGCTGTTCAGCGACCTCCGCCCCCGCCACCCTGGTCCTAAGGGCTCGTGTGGGAGAAGACCACGGGCGTGAGGGTGTGGGAGTGGACCGGACGTCACACTTCAGGCGCGTTTGGCGACGTTGACCTTTCTCTTTCGGTTCACGGTTCGCCTGAAGTTCACGACCCAGTTCATGTTTTCGCCTGCAAACAATTTTCGGGAGGAATTGCCTTTAGGTTTATGGATTGTGCCAAGTGACTGTCCTCATACATCCCCATGGTAACAACCCTGCCGATCCCTTCTCTGACATTTAGCATACCACACACGCACGCACGCACGCACACACACACACTACACAAACTGGTACACTGTGTGCCGCATAGATAACAAATGCAACTATGCGAGGGACTAACACATTAACCAACCGAGATCAGTTAATGACAATTTGGGATTTGGGGGAACGGGGGATCAAGTGTTTAGAATGCTCCCTCTTGCTCCATGGAAATGTCCTTGCTGCTTCATCACGCTCGGGGGGATGTCAGCTGGATGCCGGCATGTTAATCTCCCTACCTCTCTATCTCTCTCTTCCTCCTGACTTGTGCCCTGAATAAAAAAAAAAAAATCAGTCTCCGGATGAAAGCGTTGTTGCACACTGCATACAGTAGATGGAGTGCAATACTTTGACCTTTAACGCTGTGTCTTCTCCAGTCCCCTCCCTCTAACCCCCTCGAGTGTACGTGCTGGTGCACTTCAAATACTTCTCTTTCGCCCCTCTCTTCCTCTCCAAACCTATTTCATTTCCCCCCCTCTCTCCATCAACGTGCCCTTCTCCTTTCTCTCGACGATCCCTAGTTTTTTTTCTTCTTCTTTCCTCACTCGTCTCCCCTTTTATCTCCTCCCGTGCCCGTCGCCTCCTCCTCATCTCCCGTCCGCTCCTTTACTACCCCGCGCCGTCCCCGACTCTTATCCCCTGCTCTCCCCCAGGGAGCTCTCTGCCTGTGGGCTTGAAGAGCGACGTATGGGTCCCCTGGGCAGCCATGGAGGCTGGCTGGCTGGCTGGCTGGCTGGCTGGTAAGTCTTCGGGTTCCCAGGCAGTTGATACAGTGATGGAGCCTGAGGAGATGCTGCGCTCCCGTGTTGGTCTTCTCTTTGTGGCGTGTGTGTGTGTGTGTGTGTGTGTGTGTGTGTGTGTGTGTGTGTGTGTGTGTGTGTGTGAGTACATGATCGTGAGTGTGTGTGTGTGTGTGAGTACATGATCGTGATTGTGTGTGTGTGTGTTTGCGTGTGTCTGTGAGTGAGCTGGAGTATGTTTGTCAGAGAATGATCCAAGCACTATCAACAGAATGTCAAACACCAGCCCGTGGTATTTCAATAAATCCCCTTTACATACAAGGGACTGCATATTTAGTTGCACACTACGTAAACACACAAACGCATCAGGCGCTTGCCACTCTATTTATCTGTTCTTCTCACACAAGAGCCCCTACACACACACACACACACACACACACACACACACACACACACACACACACACACACACACACACACACACACATACATACACACACATACACAGAACACAGAAGCATCTGTCTGACTGATTGATGCCAACAGATGGAGCAGGAGTGAAAACAAACATCTCTCTCTTCTCCGCGTCCTCCAGCTCTCCTGCTCTCCCCTCGTTCTTCTGCTCTTTCGTTTAGGTTCGCCGCTGCCTCACGCGCTCGGCTTAATGCTTATTTTGCTCTCTAGCTGTCTCTCTTTCTCTCTCACGTTCCTCCTTTTACCTCCCTCCCTCCCCCCCTCTCTCGCTCTCTCTCTCTCTCTCTCTCTCTCGCTCTCTCTCTCACTTTCTGTTGCTCCCTGTAGCTCTCTCGCTCTTTTTTTTCTCTCTCAACGTTTGAGAGCCACCAGCAGCGTTTGCAGAGAGAGAAGAGACTGCTCTCACATGGGCAGGCAGCGCGGAGCCAAGCAGCGCAAAGACGATCAGGAGCGCACACACACACACGCACGCGCGCGCGCGCACACACACGCCGGGAAGACTCCAGCTGCCACAGCATCCACTGGCTGCAGCCAGACATGTAGGAGGCGCTCCGTTCGCCAGCCGCTCCACGTACATTGCCGTCCCCCCTCGTCCTGCAAGCACCTCCCATCCCCCCCGACGCTCGCTCATCCCCCTCTCTCCCTCCGTGGCTCTGCCGTCGCCGAAGGGGGGGGGGGCGCTCGGCTGGAATGACCCGGGAGAGCTGCTGAGGAGTCCTGCCGGCCGGGAAGGACAGACCAGCCCAGAGTCCCTCTCCACCTCCACCTGACAGACTGAGACGGAGGGAGAGCAGACGCCTTGATCCAGCCAGGGGACAAGACGCCCAAATAGGAGGGCATGGTGGTTTAGACCGGAGGGGGGGCGGGGGGTCTTCATCAAGCCCGCGCACAGAGAGAAAGAGAGAGAGAGAGAGTGACCACCACGGAGGGAGACAGGTAAGAGACGAGAAATGCTGATCTCACTTCACTGGCTCTGTTTGCTTGTTATTTGGGGGCGAGGGTTGAATGATTGATAAGGCTTGTTGGTGTCAGAGATATGAATGAGGGACTGTCATTTTTAGGTGGTGGGGGGTTGTTTTCCCGTCTGTTGCTTTATAATTTTTTGTGACACCGTGCTGTTGGAGCGACTTGTTCTTATGTTACTGCTATCTGCGTGCCATAGTGCTGCATGGACATTGATCAGAGGGCAGGACTCTGTTCTGGGGCTGAGATATGGGAGTCTGATCCTGGAGCAGATCTTCCGGAGGGCACGGTTTGATGTCCGTCAGCAGTCTGGATGACAGGGCTTTGAGGGACTTCCACCAGGGGGAACGCAATTAGAGAGGAGCGATAGAAAAGGCGACGGAGGTGCAAAGAGTGGGGCTCTCCTCTGAGGTGCACAGAGTGGGGCTCTCCTCGGATGTGCAAAGATTGGGGTTCTCCTCAGAGGTGCAAAGATTGGGGCTTTACTCTGTGGTGCAATGATTGGGAACCTTTTCAGAGTAAAAAAAAATCCTCTTGCTAGTGGATTGTTGATGGATTGCTCTAGGCAGGGGAACTGCCTGTCCCTTGTCTCTGGTGGTGTTGGACAGTCCTTTACCTGCTTTACTTCTGTACTCTGCCACAACTGGTGCATGCTACTGCTGGGATGTGACTGGATTGGCCGCTTCAACGGCAGCCGTTTTGCTTTGCTCGTAGCTGTGCTTGTGACATAGGGGAGAGGTGGAATGCAGAGAGCAAAAGACAAGGCTGAGGGTACGTTGTGTTGGTGACAGCCCGATTGGAAGCCAGGTACGAGAGGAGGAGCTGGGGGAGACACCAGCCGCAGGTCTACTGCCGTTTTGAGCTGATCTCAGCCCCGCTGTGGTGACACAAGCAAAGGGAGCGAGACGAGGCGCCCCCGTATTGGTAGAGCTTGGCAAATGAGATGGTCATCCATCCATCCATCCATCCATGAGCAGTACCGCTTATCCTATGCAGGGTCGCATGGGGGCTGGAGGCTATCCCAGCCGACATTGGGCGAGAGGCGGGGTACACCCTGGACAGGTCGCCTATGATTCGCAGGGCTGAGATCGTCATATATGAGAAAAAAAAGAAGCATATTTGAACGAATTCCCCAATTGTGCGTGAGCTAAAGTCACGCTTATCTGTCATCGAATTGGACAATGTCGGTCACGTTTTGGTCCACCGGAAACCTCCACAATGGCTGGTCTCATAATCGAGGAAGTTAAAGAACCCCTCCGTCCTCCATCTCCCCTGAGGTTGAGACCTGAACCTCCAGTGATACTCGCGAGCCTTATTGCATCCCTTCTAATGGGCTCATGCTCCTTCTACTCTCGATGTGGACCAACTGACCCCCCCACCCCATCCCCCACCCCCAAAGTGCATTTTAAGAGATTGGCTCATGGTGGTGGTGCTCTTGCACAGGTGCCAGTGGTTGGGGAGAGATGAGCTGTCCACTGCTGTTGTGTGCTGCATGGATCACAGAGTGCTGGGCTGAGCGGCCAGACAAGGGAGGAATCAGCAGGAAAAAGGGGAAGCCATTACCTAGATGGCCAGCTCTGATCTCATCAAGTTGCACAGCCACTCACAGA
Source organism: Galaxias rostratus (assembly GCA_036024795.1). Classification (NCBI taxonomy): domain Eukaryota; kingdom Metazoa; phylum Chordata; class Actinopteri; order Galaxiiformes; family Galaxiidae; genus Galaxias; species Galaxias rostratus. The sequence continues at coordinate 139 of JAVQJS010043807.1, read as the reverse complement.
GACACCAGACATGCTCAATTGCATAGGGCAATAGAGGAGCAGGGAGTTTGTGTGTGTGTGTGTGTGTGTGTGTGTGTGTGTGTGTGTGTGTGTGTGTGTGTGTGTGTGTGTGTGTGTGTGTGTGTGTGTGTGTGTGTGT
>JAVQJS010043800.1:0-36317 GCA_036024795.1 Galaxias rostratus | reverse complement strand
CAGAGGTGATAAAGGTTTTGACTAACCGCTCAAAGCACTTCATGATGGTGGAGGTGAGTGCTACTGGGCGGTAGTCGTTGAGGCAGAGGGCTTTGGATTTTTTGGGAACAGGAACAATTTGGGAACTACCTTACTGATGTAATATGGGAGCAGCTCTGAAAAAGCAATTTTCTCGTGAGATACAACACTGACCAGATGTTTACCGTAGCTCGTGGCCACATTTAGATCCATAAGAGTGCCCATTCATTGTCTTTCATTGGTAAAATAAAACGCCCAAGCATTCCTCTGTGAGCCCATAAGGCACTTCACAAATGAGTCTGAAATTAACCTTTCCCTCAACAGAAGTCTATGAAGAATGGGACTAGGAACTGAATTTTGGAAACAACACAGGCACAGAGTTCATTTTTAACTGAGAAACAGACTTAAACTGACCGATTTCTATAAATGAATAAAGTGATAGCAAAACATAACAGACCATCCAAAAGCTACACTACATAACTGTACAATGACATATGTTTGACTTTATTTGTGACATTGTGTGTTTCATATTCAGCATGGGTTAGGCCTGCAATAATTATGTTATTTTTACCTACTGGGATAAAGATCTGAAATTTAAATATCCAATTATGAAAATGTCCTCTTTCCAAACTTTGATTTAATAATTCACCAAATGCTCACCTCATTGACAATAGTTTCAGGGGGAAAGCAATGCAATATCAAGCAATGAGGTCTTCAGCTCCTCAACTTGATTCTCCTGCCCAATATGCTTCGTGTCCGTTGACCTACCATCGACTTTTTTTACCATCGATATTTTTAAATTAGGGGACCCGGGTACGGACCCGTACCATAAAGGGCTGGTGAGCAAATCTGGCAGCGACAAAAGCTGTGTTCTAATTGCAGTTCCACTTCTCTTCATTCAATTACCCTCAGCCCTTCGTATGACGTAACAGCACACGTCGCGCCGAAGCCACTTGGGGAACGGAGGGAATGTGGGCGGGGGATTTAAATGGAACAAACCTGCCATTGTACAATTTCAGTGCAAACTGTCATCGATGAACCGCGAGTTGTAGGCTTAGCGCTACAGCGCGTCTTACAAATCATCTGAAATGCCCATGCCATACTCTAAATTAGTCTTGTTCAATCAGCTGTGTCAGTTTCTAATCATTTACAATGAATGTTTTGTCTGTTAGTGGTATGTATTATAATGATCCTAGCTTTTATTGCTAGGTTTATAACAACTTTCTCTATTTATTAATATTCTCCTTCTGTGGTGAGCAGCTGAAGTTGTACCTGCTTTACTGCCAACTAACCATTGATGTATACTCTTGGACCAAATGCACAACAATGAATTGCTAGTGTTATACACCTCTGGAGTGACCAGTGTTTACTTGCTTCGTAAGCCCTGGGAGGGTCGATCTCACCAAGTTCACGTCAGATATGCAGACTTATGGAACGATACTTAAGATGGCCATGTGGAATCCCCCGAGGGCATGTGCCAAGGGAAGTCAACAGGGCATGTTGAGTGGTAATTGTATTGCAGTGTATGTCGGATTTGTTGATTTAGGAATGGGGTATGATGTGACAGCTAACCAGAATAAAGCCCACAATTTAAGATGAAAATGGCACAAAGCATTGGCCCCAAAATAACTTTATTAGCCACATAAAATGGCTGAATAAAATACACACTGAGATGATATTTAACATCCTTAGAATGGCATGTTTTATTTCAAATAAAAAATTATGGGAGACCGTACGGCTCATTTGCAGTATATGTTCCTCTGCTACTGCCAGTTAAGTTGTCCTTGACCAAACTGAACAAGAACCAGCTGTCGAACCTTCAGCGTGACAAAGAAAAACACTATTCCTCTCCTTCAACAAGAGGTCCAGGAAATCACTTCTAAGATTCAAACAACCATCTAACAGGACCAGGATGGTTGCATATCAGTGACACAGTTCTTTTTGGATAGTGTTCTCCTTGCTCTATCTGATTTATGACTCTTGATTACGTTTGAAGATTGAATTGTGATGAGAAACAGCATGACATCTCCATACCTTCCCCCCGCCCTCCATCTGCTCCCCTTCTCCAAGTGCTCCTTTCCATTCCCACTGCGCTGTTTTTTTAATCCTCCACCAGTTTCAGTTTCCCTCGCTATCCCTGTCCTCCTGTGTCCCCAGAACACTCTCCAGGCATCTGGCTCTGATGGGAGGCAGCTGCTGGTAGGTGTCAAAGCCCAGCTCGGAGTGCTGCTGCGGCAGACGGAACAACAACAGGTGGCTCCTCAACACCTGGACAGAGGAGGACATGAGCTATTTAGTTAAGGCTGGAAAGACGGAAGGCAAGAGAAGACAAGCTCGACGTGAGACAGAAGGACAAAGTGTATATTAAATGGTCAAATGTGAGGGACAGCTAGACAAGCGAAGAAACCGAATAAAGTAAATACGAGGAGGTTGTTAGTGTGGACATGGTGGGGAGACAGGAAGAAAAGTTTGTGTGGGAGCGCACATACCTTGTCCGTCAGGTAGTAGGTTTTCCTCAGCATACTGCGTCGAGCAGCTACCACCTGCTGGATGGGGCACAGGCAGGGGTCAACATACACTCAACACACCGATTTAACCACCATCCCACATTTGTTAAACTATTTGCTTTGAATAATCTCTTCTTCCACCATGAACACGCTTTAAGTTTACAAAGTTACATTGAACAATATGAATGCGCCCCTTTGTGCTAATCAACTGTGGATCTGAATCAACAGTAGCGGCCAGTCTCCCACTCTAATGATGCATGAGCAACAGCAGATCTTTTTTATGAAGCTATTCTTTGGCAGAGATTACTTTCAATTTGTTTTGTCCGACAAGAATGGCCTTCCCAGAAGTGTGTTTGGGCAAAAAGTGGCTATTTACACGAGAGAAACGATGCTTTTTCGTATTATTACTATTTCAGTCCAAAAAGCATACACAGTACCTCTGAGTGTGTTTTTGTTTTGGTTCTTGAACAGCATACAGAATGTGGGTTATATGTCCTACCTGTGAGGCGGTGTCCTGTGAGAAGATGAAGGTGTTGACGTGAGAGAGTGTGACCACGTAGAGGACAGGGCACCAGCACTGCCTAAGAGTGCCCATTACCAGGGAACGGAAGTAGAGACCAAGCAGAGGAAGAGAGTCCTCAGGGGGAGAAGTGAATCCCTCTATTGGGATTGGCAGCTGGAGAGATGGAGAACGACAAGGACAGATAAAGAGAAAGAGGGAGGTAAAGATTAGAATGCGGCACATCTGTATCTGATTTGGACATTAGGTTGATGCTGTCATTACTGTCATGCACTCAGACAGGCAAAAAAATCTACAAGCACCATCTGCTACACTTAAGACACAATTTACAGCACTTACAACGACCATCTGTTATTTTCTGTTGAATTGATATTCATTTCTTGACATAGTTCCTGCATCATCCCACCCATTCCTAATTTCCATCACCATTGATCCTGCTTTATCCAGGGTGACCCCCATTAATCCCTCCATGCTCCTTAAATGCACTCCACTCTGTAATACATAATTATGCACCGCATTATCCATAAAGTTGCTCCTCATCGATTTCATTACCTGCTCCAAAGTAACCCCCAGAGACCTCAGCATCCCCACATGTTCTCCAAACACGGCGAGCCTCATCGCGGCGCTGAATCTCCTCTGGAGAGGCAACAGGACCCAGCAACCGAACAGGCGGTCCCCAAACGACACTCCCTCATACTGGGCCACCAGGGCCGAGTACAGGTCCTGGAAGGAGGCCAGCCCTGGAGGAGGGCTGTTCAAGTCCAGAGACTCAAGCTTGGACGGCCTGCAGGGAAAATAAAAACTGTCTGGTCACTTCAAAGACCAGATGCTACAATACAAGTGGATACTAATTATGGTCCCTTCCACAGATTGAACCAGGAGAACATCGTGTGATATGATATGAGAGTGTGCCAATTGCACCACGCCATCTGCCCAAAACTATCAACATGCTATGTTGTAAAAAGATGAGTTGGTCCACCTGGTGAGCATTCTGAGCAGGGCCCAGGCCAGCCTCTGGACGGGCCTCTCTAGGAACAGGTCACTGGAGCACAGGAACACACATGACAGACGAGCTAGCTTGGCCACGGGCAGAACCACCTGGAACAGGCAAAACACAGATTGGTCAAAACAGCCCAGGAACGTCGCTGCCAATCTTATGTTCTTGGCTGAGAAAAGTGCTGTTTCCAAAGTGCTGATGATAGCATTGACTTGATCGCCAATTACCTTGAGTGCATCTTCCCTCCAGACTTCCAGCATCAGCAGCCACTGGAGACAGTGAGTAACAGCTTGCAGTGCCCCCTGTGGTAAGTCCTCCACCTGCAGCCCACCCCCATCCGACACTCCCATTCGTTCATAAAGGCTGACGAGTGGGAGGTAGGGCCAGTCGGAGGGCAGAGATGGACCAGTCAGCTCGGGGAGAAACTGGGAGTTGATCCAGGGGGCACGGCTCCTGTAGGCATCTCTGGATAACAGGACGGAGGGTTCAAGATGGGCTAGGTGGGTGAGGAAGCAGCCCCGGATAGATGGAAGCTGGACACATGCTTCCCTGAGAAGAGGGCCTAAAGCCTGGGTAGCGGGAGAAGAAGGCAGCGGATTGCTCTCATCATGGAGCTTCAGTTCAGCCAGCTCTATAGCCTCTGGACCTCCACTGTGGCCCTCTCTAGGAAATGAGAGAGAAAATATTGCAAATTGAGACAAATTATTTTGAAAGCGATTTTGAAGTGTGAAAATTATTTCCAGCCACAGGAATCTGAAAAACAAAACAAAAGTGATTTGAAAAGGTTCGTAGGATTTTCTGGGTCCCGTTTGCTTTGCATAGTACAATATATATTTACAAACAGTATGAGCGGTAGGAATTCAGTTGAACACATTCTGCAATCAAAACAGCTTCATATTTATACCATCAAAATTAGACCCAGACCAGGACAAAACAGGAAGCATGAGTGTGTTTAGGGAAGAATGAACACTAATAAAAAGGGGTCCAGATGCTGTGTAAAAACTCCTAATTTGCATCTGGTGAAATATGCCCAAGGCAGCCATCCATCGTTTGTTGGAATTAAACTGATGACAACAATCCCTGTTAACAAGGTCAGTCGATTCCCATCTGGAACCAAAGTAACCACTCTGGTTTGGGGGGATGTGAGTCATGAGCCCTATTAGCCAAGGTACATTCCAAAACAGGAAGTGCAATTTCCTTGTTTCTATAATTTTACCAAACAAATCTATGAACATGTTCTGTTTATAGTTTAGGTTCCCTCTGGTGATTGGTTACAGTAAAACTGTTGATTCCGCCATTATTCTTTTAGGACATTCAGGACAATTTGCAACCCAGCCCGGGATAAGTGTAGGATAATGGATGGACATTCAGGACTATGTCTTTGATAGCCTAATTGGGCCATCTGCCGAACGTTAAGACTATAGACATAAAATGAGCAGACTCACCGTATGAAGTCCTTACTGAAGACAATGGTGGACAGGAGTTCATGGGCTAAGTACTCACTGCCTGGCAACAACCATGGCAACAGAACTAGTGCCACCTGGTGGTAGAGAGAGGCCTGCTGGGCCACTGCAAAGTCAACAGGTACCTGGGAGGAGTCCCACAACAAGTAGAGTGTGATATTATTTCAAACACTTTACAGTTCTTTATAACATCATGGTGTTTATAGTTCACCACGATCAGATGTGGGGGACCTACCAATCTGTGTGCCAGCCGGAGCAGTAGGTAGAGCAGGTGATGTTCATGACGGAGGAGCCAGAAACTGGCTTTGGATAAGGTGGGGGTGGTCTTCACACAAACTGACAGGTAACCAATCACAGGCTCAGACAGAAGAAGACCGGGGAACTAAAGAAAGAGAAAAAAAGCTTTGAATTTTGTTCGCTGTTATTCGCAAACACCGCATAGCATTACAATGCATGCACAAGCAGAAATATTTCTGAAACCATTAGATGGCAGCAAATACTTCAAACTTCCCACAACCACAACATGGCCATTTTGTTTGAAATAGAGACAATTGACTTGGGACTCCCATTGCCTAGATAGTGGTCACAGTTTCTTCCCTTATTTCTGCTTTCCAGATCGTTAAGGACCTACTTTGCGACTGAGGCCTTTGTGGATGCCTGTAAGTGTGTCCAGGAGGTGCCCAAGGGCAATAAGGACAGGGAAGGGGGAAGTAGAACCAGTAATCCCAAAACGCTCCCCCCTTCCTGGACATCCAAGAATGGGAAGGCTAGGAGTCATCTCTGGGCTGGAGAGACACGATTGGGGGTTACACACCATTGAGCAGGACCTAGGGAGAAGATTGAGAAATGTTAAGAAAGTAAATAAAATATATAAAAAAGTAAAAAGCACATAAAAATACCTTAAAATGGAAAGAATAATGTTTCAGACAAATGTGATAACGCCATAGCAGGAGCTATAAAAAATAAAACCTCATTCTCTTTCCGACAGGGTCTGACTTACGTAAGGTTCTTTATGAGGCTCTGCACAGCATTATGGGACAGCAGAGGGAGGAGAACCTCTGATGTCAACAGCTCAAGTTCCTGTAATGTCTCAACCGGTTTGAAGCCGTTCTGAATGAGAAGGCGAAACCATGTCACTGTCCCCTGTACATACTGTACATCAGACCACCCCCCCGCAACCACACACACAGTCATTATAATGCCTCATGGCTCCTATCATGGTACCTGTAAAGTGAGCTGGTGATAATAGGACCCCAGGTAGATCAGATAGGCAGGCAGCAGTGTTAGACTACTGTCTCGGAGGTCGGGGTCATCCAGACCTCTGACACAACCCTTGAGCTGCCCTAGCAACAAGGTCTGCAACCCAGTCACGTGGCTCCACGACACAGGGGGAGGTGGAAGGCATTCAGAGCCCTGGGCGCTGACCCGTCAATATAGAATAAACATAAGAACCATGACGGACAGCATGATAGGAGCAGGTAGAATTACATTTACTCATCGAATCAATCCATTGATCCATGCATTCATCATCCGTCTCTGCCTTACTTAGTCATGCCTGCATGTAGCTCCTGGTGGACCCCTGCAGTGTGTGTGACCTGGGTAAGCAGAGAGAGAAGGGCCTGGATCCTTTGGAGCTGCAGGGGCAGCAGGGGGTCTGAGGGAAGTAACCCTTTCTGGGCTGACTGCAGTATCCGCACCAGGACCGGGTACAGATCTCTGGGGAGGATGACAAAGGTCAGATCACTATAAAATGAAATCATAACACTTACAGTAAAGCCAGGCTAATAATTCCAAGAATGACCGATTAAAATAATACCAAATTTTTCTGAAAATATTCGACAACAGTAAAAGTACCCTTAAGGCTTTTTTATTGTTGGACTGCTTGCCTGGTAAACTAAAATACCATTAACAATCATCAATGCTATAGTGCACATTGTTTAGTAAGATTGCCATGACTTGAATAGGAGGACTGTTGCAACAAAGGATCAGGGATGGCAAGCTCACCATCCCCCACACCTAGCGAGCCTTGCATAGTCGACCTTAACTTTTGATTTTGCGAAAAGGGCAAGACTCTTTAGCTGACATAGTTTACAATGTACAATAAGGATGCACTTTAGATTATTTCTATGAGCCAAGCTTTGCCTCCTCGCCATAACGAATTCTCTTTGAAATTAGGTTACATTTGTAAGTAAGGCCTTTCATTCTTGCTCACTTGTCTGGCTTAAATATTCCCTAAGTACCCTTCCTGAAAATGTAACTTCATCTTTATTTTTTTTAAACTTTGCCACAGACAAGTGTGTGTGCCTGTCTATGAGTGAGAGACGTTTAACTCTTAACTCTACAGTAGCAGTGCAAATTGAAGAACACATTTTCTAGATTCTAGACTCAGTAGGCTTTAGTGATGATGGATTCCATCACTCATGCTTATTCCAACCATACTGGTTATGTGACTTACATGTATATGTTACAGGCTTGTCCATAGCTTGCTGCCACTGCCCAGAGTCTGTAGGACTCTGTGGTGATTCTGAGAGCCTCAGCTGGCTCTAGGAAAAGCTCACAGGGTTCAGGAGTCAGCAAACGAGACAGACGCTCCCTGGCTTCAAGAGAGTTTAACTAGGGATGAGAGGGACATAGCATGCAGGAGTGACCGTTTGAATTTCTTTAAAATTGGAATGTTTGAACCAATTCAGACAGACACCAACTGAGCATGAAAATGGGGAGTGTAGTACCAGATGTTCTAGTCCCACTCACCAGCCTGGCACAAGCATGTCTCCCGGAGGAAGACAAAACCCGCAGGAGCTTCATGGCGCTGGCCACTGGCCGCCCGTAAACAGACTGGGGGAGGGCCAAGGAGGGCAAGGACCAGGAAGTGGGGAGAAACTCTGACATCACCGTCTCCATCAGACGAGAGCAGTCCAACACCTGCGTGTGTCCATTTTTAAGTTTGTTTACTTGAAAGTACACATTCAATGGCTGTAGCTTTTGTCAATAGCAGCAAGACCAGGATTGCATGGTTAAAATACGCTGAAAAACGTTCTACACAAAAAATGTGCAACTTGGATATAAACAACCACATTGACCATGTTGAGAGAGTACACCTGGTTCTGTTGTTACCTGAGCAGCAGAAGAGGGGGAGTGCCTGGCAACGCGGGTCAGAACCTCCAGCACATCCTGAACCACCGGTGGAGACGGCCGGACCACCTCCAGAATGTACCTCAGTCTGGGGAGAAGCTTCATCCTCAGCAGGCCCTGTAAACCACACAAGATCACACTAAATGAGGTGAAGAGACACCAACCTCCATAGTTCATGACAAGACATAATACTACATAATACTGCAGGACATAATATATAATACTACTACAAGTGAGTATAGTGATGTATTTGGAAACAGATGAAATGGGAAGAAAAATTATTACGAGCCACCTTGACCACATCTTCCGTGGCCACATCAAGATCTGTTTTCTTCTCCTCCTTCTCCTTGGCGGATTCTCTCAGGCTCTCCTCCAATCCCTCGTCCTCTTCATCCTCCTCTTCCTGAGTGAAGGGCAGTAGAGGAAAGGAGGCCATACCACGCCACCAGGAAAAGGTGCTGTCCACACACTCCTAGTGTATCACAGGAAAATGTATTGACTGTCGACCAATAAAAAGGCCTGCAAAGCTGCAATCTTCAGAACTCTACAATTCTCGTGATTGGTGCTCTATAAAAAGCAGTGGCGAACAATGCTGCCTTTACCTCGTATTCTGAGGACACTAGGAGAGATCTGAGTGCAAGTATAGCTGCTGACATCACTCCTTCAACGTTGTCGTCCAGCGAGAATCGTAGGAGAAAGATGAGACCAGCGTCCAGGAGTGTGGATGTCACACTGCCTTTTAGAATGGAGGCATAATCACCAGCACGGGCCTGCACGGGAAAAAATACGCAAATATATCAATGCATGCATAGATACAAGAAATATTCATTATTTAGTTTTGACACGTCTGTGTGTGAGTGTGTGTGTGTTCATACAGTACCTTGGCCAGGATGTTGGCCAGAGTGTTGAGAGCCAACGTCCTCTGTGGGATCAACTGACTACGTGACAACAGGAAGAGTTCCTGCAAGGAGTAACCTGCCAGCTACAACAAACAAGGAGGTATTAAAGTACTATATAGATTCACATTGAAAATACAAAAATCCTACATTAAATATACCATATATTGCTTTAGGTTTGCTGGTAGTGGTCTTAAAGGAAAAGTTCACGCTATTGGATGTTTACATTATTTCAGTGTCTCATAGAGTTGTCCCAACTCTTACATATTAGTTTTTACATCCTTTGAGAAAACTTTTGAGTAATTATGTCATTCAGTTTAGCTTCTTGAAACCTACTAATTAGTGCAAGGAGTTATAAGTAATTCACACAAAGCTATCAACCATAGTTTTTCCAGTCAAACACTTCGTAGCATCATAGCAAAACAGGAAAATACACTCAGAAACAGCTCGAAAGAATTTAAAAAAGAACCTGGAAAAGTCAGGACAGCTCAGTGAGATATGGAAATTGGGTTAAATATCAAAAATAGAGAACTAATCCTATAAAGACATATGGGACATCTTTCAACATTGTTCCTTATGAACGTTCACCTTCTTCTCAAAACATGTTGTTTACAAACATCTAGTTCTTCCCACAAATGCAAAAGACGAGTAGAATGAAGACAAGGTCTCCAAGGAGACTATCATTTCCAAGCACACTGACCTCAGGCTCCTCTCCATGATGGTGCAGGCCAAGGTGGGTGGGCAGGTCCTTTGTGGGCGGGATAAGGCTGCCAGCAAAATCAAAGCGAGCCTGCATGGTCTATCACCACAGTTGTACAGTGAATATACTGTACATGAAGGCATGTATTAACTACAATATGCATTCATTAATTAAGTATATTCAGCCCAAAATGCCTGAATGGGTTTTGCATACGGATCTAAATGTTTTGGGGTATTAAATGCATGTAGTGTGATCAGAATGGGATTTTGTATAGGGTTATTGCCTACCTGCTTGGTACCTTTTCTCTTGGGAGCAGGGAGGTCTCTTGTCCACTCCAGTTTCTCTGGCTCCAGTTTATCCATGTGGAGCCACTCCTTCTTAGGTCTCACTGGCAGCTCGGACTCTGAACGCACAACGATGGAATACATGATCTACTGTTCATTCACTCGATACAACATTCTCTAATATTATGTCAGACAAATAATAACGACATAAATCAAATTGTTTGGACAGATTTAATAGCAGTAAATATAAGCTGTGATACATTAGTACAGTGAACTGTAAATGCTATTGATTCTTTAATTGTCTGCAGCTACAAATGTATGGCAACCTAATTGACTTAAATAGAGGGTGGTCAATAAACCACAAACCATTCAGACAAACAACTGCATCCCTTTTAAATAACATAATACCAGCTGGGATCAATACCCAAGCTTCTCAAATGTCAAAAGTAGGTCTTTGTTTTGGTTTGTACCTACAAGATATAACCTAAATAGAGCAAGGCTGCAAGAGAAAACTGCCAAGCACGGTAGCATTGCCTATTTACAGTCTGGCTGCAATCCCTCTTACAGTCTATCTGGGGCTTTTGTGCTTTATGATCGGAATAAACCAAAAGCCACAGTGTCGGCATTATTGTTGAAATGCCACTGCCAGAGTAATGAGACCAAAGCCAACTATGTTTACCCCCTCCTCTCTCTCTCTTAACATAGATGGGCCATTAATCAGCATTTCATTTGGTGAGTGTGTGCATTCTTTAAATGATCTACCATCTCTATATCACAGAGTGAACGTGGCCCTGACCTCGTCTTTGGCTGGGCTTTCTCCTAATCAAGCAAAGTGTAATCAATAATCAGCCTGAGCTCTGGACGTGCAGCAAAAGAGCTTCTTGCGATACAAAGTCGGCGAGCCAATTAGATGTAAGGAGAGCAGAGCGGGTGGTGAGTGGGAAGATTGAGAGTTGCCAGAAAAATTCAAGAGAAGGTGGAGTGGAGAGTTGGCACCAACCAGGTGTGTTGGCCATCTTGACACTGCAGACTGAACAAAATCACGGAAAAACTAGACCAAAATGTCTCCTACTCTTTTGTCAGAGCTCACTGGATTGGGTCTAACCAGTATACTCATACTATTACTTGCTTGTCTTGTACAAGACCACGTAAACAACAAATGGATTTTGTATACCAAATTGTATAATAAATACAGGACTTAAAATAGCATATAACTTATAACATTATGAACAAATTGGGGGCATTACCTTTCATAGGTGGCTGCTGCACAGGTTCATCACCTTCTTCTTCTTTCTCCATGTCAAACTCCTGAGATTCCAACTGTAGGCCTGAGGACTTGGGTTCTGACTCCGTGGTAAGACTATTTTGAAGATGTTGCTCGACGCCCCTTTCGCACAGCTGATGTGAGAAACGTGGCGTGGAAGGCAGGTTGCTCTGTGCTTTACGCGACCGCACAAAGTCAATCAGTCTGGGATCTATGGTGCAGAGACAGACAGTTTTTTGAAAACAAAATCGGAACAATAACCTCTAGATCTATGACCAGCTGATGATCAGCAGAATGGTCCTGTTGCTGACGTTCTACATCATTCCCATAACATAAAAGGCATTACATGCAATGAAATAATAAACAAGAGGCCTACCCAGCTGTGCCAACAACCTCCTCTGCTCCTCTAGGATCTCTTCCTGGGACATGGCCTGAAGCTTGGCCTGATTCTCCTGGTGGATCTTCAGTTTTTCAACAGTGCCACCAGGTCCTTTTAGCCCCGGCCCTGAAGTTGCACTAAGCCCTGATACCGGCAAATGAGAGGGGAAATAAAGAAGGCGAATAAAAAGTATGGGTTTGAACAGAAAGGAAAAAGAAGGGAGATGTAAGCAAATAAGTACTAGAAACAAATCTTCAGAAACATTTTGCAAACTCCAAACAATTAATCAAATTTTATAACAAATACATACTGTCACACACAGGAGGGGTTCCACATGTTTCCATTCTAGAATCTGAAAGTACTTGGCCACTAGCTGAAGGAGACAGAGTATCTCCCGCTTTCTGTCTCTGTGCTGCTATCTGACGGGCAAAGATGCTCTTTTTTCCACCCCCAGACATAACCTAGTCATAAAGACAAAACAACACAGAAAGTTTTATATTGCAAGTACAAACCCAATATCACTGTTTACTAAGGAATCTTGCAAAGTAATGCAAACCAATCCTTCATGCATGTCATCAGACTGAGCTTTCACATAAGGGTTTTTACTGCATACCTGACTCTCAGTCTCAGAGCGATGCAGAACTTTAGGGAAAGCTATGCCTGTGAATGTTGGTACAGACACTACTGAAGAGCTTGTATCCCTCTCCTGGAAAAAAAAGGTACAAAAATGAACAACATTTGATATATGTACTGGCAATAGGAAAGGAAAGTGTAGACCTTGCAATGTCAGTAGGAGTATACAGGACTCACAATAATCCTGGAGAGAACCGCACTAACATGGGTGTCATGTCTGTCCAGCCTCTCTTCCGGATCCTCATCTTTAAAGCGGACACGCTCTGTCTTGAAACGAGACTTCTTGGGAGGAGCAGGTGTTAAAGTAGGGAGCTCATCTGGCAGGTCTGTCATCAAATGAGGTGGAGTAGTTATTAAATTAATCTAAACACAAATAATAATTAAACGTTGGGCATAGGACATTTATACATTTTATGTATATATCACATCAACGCATTACTTGAAAACAGCAATATTGACCTTCGATAGTGACAACATCTTTCTGGTTCACTCCATCGCCCTCCAGGTTCCCTCCTCCCCCACTACTTCCCTCTCCCCTCCTCTTGTCCGGACGACGGACCACGGTGACAGTGGACGGCGTGCCACTGCCAGAGCTGAGGAACCTCTGTTGTTCAAGTAACAAGTCTTCTTCAGAGTCCGTGGGCTTCGGACGCCGCAACATCCTCTGAAATGGCTGTGGATATGGATAAAGCTATGATTAATTATGACATGTGCCCGGTTGTAGACGTGGTCACAAAACAAACCTCTTCTAAAAGTGTTGGCTAGCGAAGATGTGGCTAGCTTGTTGATACATTCATATAGCCAAAATGTTTCCGCTAGCATGTAAGCTAAGACTACAAATCTTTATAATAATAACAATTACCTTTATTCGTTTAATTTCCAATGTCTACAAGTCAAATGATGTACCAAACACCAATAAAAGTTTCATATACTTTTTGTTCATTTAGGATACGGCCATGACCAATGTGAGCACTGCGAAACTACAGGAATACCAGGGGGAAGTATTTCTTTGAGACACCTATGACGCCAACGGTGCGCCTTCATAATAAAAGTGTAATACTCGCTCCAAAAATGCTATATTAGCCTATATCACGAGAAGGTTTTTTGTGTGTTTTTTTGCTACGACTTTTCTTTAAAATTTTACAATGTTCTGTATCTGGTAATAATTGCGATGTGAATTGGAAAATGAATCAATCGCGATCCTACGCAAAACAGGTTGACAGGACCATGGACAGCGTTTTCCATTGCATCTTCCCTGAGCCGAAGCGCCTTTTTTCGGAGAATCTAAAACACCCTTTGAAACTACAGGCTTTTTATCGACTTTAGTCAAATTTGGAAAGGCGTAGTCGTTTGTGCCAATTCTGTGTTGGACTGCCTGGGAATAGTGACATTATGGTAAATATATGCTGTCTTTGCTGCGGTGAAATCCCGCAGTCCCGCCCACCCCAGCCCAAGGAACAGGGACCACATCGGCATCCCCAGCAAGTTTCCCTTGGCTCTGGCCCAGATGATATGAAACAGAGTGGGGGGAAAAAGGGAGACAGCGGGAGAAAGCCCATTAAGGTGCAGGTCCGGAAAGCTTGCTCATTCGACCATGTTTAAATAGCAGCATGTTTTCTCCTGATGCGGAAACCGAAACCACTGCGGAAATCACATCCACTAACAGTCCGAATGATGCAGAAGAGGAAGGGGAGGAAGATGTGCCTGTCAGCATAGACGTCCTGGAGGAGGTAAAAGTTGCACTGAACTAAACATGCAACATGCAATTGAAAAGTAACCGTATCCGTTTGAGAGCACAATCAACATTTATGTGAATGTTGTTTTGTCAAATTCCATTGAAATAGAATGTTTTATTGTAGTTTTTGTAGTTTTTCCATATAAGTCATCCAAAGGGGTGGAATTGTGTAGAAGAGCTGTCTTTGATCGAGACTTACACAACTAATTGCATTAACTCATGTAAGCCTATATTGATTGTCTATTTGCGTCCTCTGCAATTGATCAGATGCAAGACATTGCATGCTAACTAAAAGCAACTTGGTCCTCACCATAATATTTATTTATTTACCCTCAGTCTTGATACACTACTTTAATATACAGTTTTTCAAAAGAACCCAATCTTGTGTGGTCAGAGCAACAAATAGGGCACTATTCATTCCTCTACGTGTCTTCATAATTCCACTTTGCTTCCAGGCATATGGTATATAAACATGTTGGAGTGATGCTCTAGGCTCAAAGGCTCTCCTTCGCTGGTTGCCCATTCCCTTTTCAGTTTGTTAACTCTGAGATTACTGTGATTCCATCTGGAGAATTTATTGTGTTGGCAATTAAGTACTACTCAAGAGACAGGGAAATGTTAGCAAGTCTTGTATATCCAATTCATCTTTGTATTTCCTGAACGTTTATATTTTTGCATATATACAAATGAATAATTTAGATCTTAAAAATTTAGTTTTTACTGCTTTGATTATTTACATAAAACATTAGCCAATGGATAGTTTCTTATAAGAATACAATTTCGGTTGCAGTTGTATGTTAGTTTGAAATTTTTTATTGATACTCTTGGTGTTTATATTACACGTGACTCAGGTGTTTAATTTTTGCATTCTGTGACCTAGACATTTAGGGTTGTATCAAACTTATATTTAAAGTAAAAAAAAAAAAAATCCTTGTCAGTGCCTCATCTGAAATGAGTCTGCAAATGTGGGCACTTCCAACTATGTGTGTCCCAACAGTCTTACTGACTCCATAGTTGCGGTCCAGAACTATTCATTTGTGAAATAATACTCAGCAAGTATTGGCATAAAGAATGCTCATAAAGCAGACCAATGATCTGCGTCTGCTTTTGCCGGGAGGAGCAACTGGTAGCTCCAGACTGGTGGCTACAGACAAGAAAAATACATAAAAAAGTAGATCATTTTTTGCAACAAAGATGTTGTATGACAATAAAGATGCGTTTGCATTTGCACATTTACGCTCAAGTTAGAACAAATGTCTATATGTTTTTGCTTTTTAGAGAATTAGAAGAACATTAAATGTAATACTAAATGTTTATTGTACTGTAGCTTTCTCTGTTAAAAATATTTACAGTCCAAACAAAATTTTGAGTTCCCCTCGCTCGGATTTACTGAATATCTAGATTTTTAAATACTCAGCAACTTACAATTGCATAATTTCCATTTATGTTCCAGGCCACTACAAGAATTGTGTTTTTGCAGGGCTCACTGTTTTAAGTGTCTATTTGCCATATGTTTCTCTTTTGGTTTCTTTATAACTGTGTCTCTGCCTTATCTTTATTCATATTTCAGTTTTTTTCTCCCTTTTTTCATACTCATTCTCTCTGTTGCAGTTTCCTGTCAAGCAGCCTCTAGGGGCATGTGTGTGCAGGGAGTCCCACTGGCGCTGCTTGCTGCTCTCCCTCCTCATGTACAGTTGCCTCGTCGCTGTTGGCTGGTGCCAGCTTTCCCGGGTGACCAAGATCAGCTTTGACCCCTCTCTGACCTCTCTCACAGCTTCCATTACCTCTTTCCGCTCCGGTGCGGGTGTAGGTGATAGTGGACGTTCCATGATTTACCATGGAAGTCCTTGCTCAGATGGATACATTTACATTCCTCTTGTCTTTTTGTTCATGCTGTATGTGGTATATCTGGTGGAATGCTGGCACTGCATGGTGAAGAGCGAGCTCCAATGTAAAGCAGACGTGGACAGTGTGTATGAGCGTGTACTGCGTATGCGACAGGCCCGACCCTGTGTGTGGTGGAAGGCTATCAGTTACCATTTTGTTCGGCGGACTCGACAGGTTACTCGGTATCGTAACGGGGATGCTTACACAACCACACAGGTATTCCATGAGAGGGTGAACTCACACGTGGCTGAGGGCGAGTTTGACTACAGCCTGAGTGGAATGAAGGATGTTTCCCGAGACCTCCGAGGGCTTGAGGGACATGTTGCTACCCGACTTCGATTCACCAAGTGCTTCAGTTTTGCTGGAGCAGGTCCAGAGAATGAATATCTTAACCAGAGAGCCAGGTTCTTTTCTGAAATTGAGGGGCTTGATGATTATATGGAAGCAAGGGAAGGAATGCAGCTTAAGAATGTTGACTTCAAAGAGCACCTGATAGCCTACGTTGATCCAGACCAACTGCCTTGGTATAACTCTCATAGGGTATTCTGGCTTGCTGCTCTACTTATGCTGTCCTGGCCTTTGAGAGTGCTTATAGAATACCAAACTGCGTGTGTACAATACCGCGTTGAAAAACTTTTTGGACTAGAGTACAGTCACAGCAGCCCATCTCTGGTTGATGAGGAACTTCCCATAAGAAACAGTGTTCGAGGTATCCCTAGAGTAGACACATTGGACAGCACTGAGCTAGAGTGGCACATCCGCTCCAACCGTCAGTTAATCCCTAGTTATTCAGAAGCCATGCTAATGAGCCTGGGAGATTCTGATTCCGGAACCGCCAATGGCACAACGTCTTCCAACTGTTTCCTTCTGGACAGCAACCACCCGGCCCAGAGCTATGGAACGCTGGTGGACCAGGAAGACTGTGATTGCTGTCAACTCCAAAATGGAGAAAGAGAAGGAGAAGAAAGAAGAGGAAGGAGGCGCACTGTCACAAGTTCAAGTTGTTCTTCCATTTTCACCCGCCATGGTGCTTTGTTTCATTCTCGTCTCTCGCTTGACACCTCCAGGTTCTCACTTTGTCGCATGTATGGATCCCGACGCACCATGGGGCTGTGGCGAAGCCGTAGCAGCAATTTAACAGACCGCTGCTGTGTTGACGAGCAACGCTGTCGCTCTGACTCAAGCCAGCTGGCACTCAATGACAGCCCACCTACATACAGAGATGCACGGTTCTTCCCAGTACTCATTGTGCACAGACCAGAGGGAGGTGTGTCTGGGGATGGGACAGAGGTGCGCCATTGTTATGTCCGCAGAGGGTCCTGTTTGGAAACATCACTATAAGAAAATAATAGAGCAGCTTTCATGTATTGTTTTGTTTTTCTCTGTATTACTTGGCCTAGGCCAAAACTATTGGGTAAGGGTATCACTCAAATCAATAGCTTAATAGCTACCATTTATACCATGATTTAAATATTGCCAAGGGAAATTTTAACATGGCTGAAACTACAGCTTCCTATTGGTATGTAAAACTTGATGTTATTCCATACATCAAATACAGTATTACCTAGTCTACGCCAGATGGGTTAGGGGTGGCACGAAGGCCTAAGGTATAATCTGTTTATAAAGAATTTAAATATGTTCAACAAAAATATTATGTAAAAAGTTAAGTGTTTGTTTGACTTGAATGTTAAAAAAACTTTATATTAGAAAGAAGTACACCATGCCAAGTAAAAACAACAAAAAAGTGAATGGGAAAATGTTTTGAAATGTATTAATGTATGGTAAACTATGTTACAGCAATAATTATTGAATAATTGAATCAATTAATACCAAGTACTTTTTGAGTGGCGGTGACTGTTAAATGTAATGGAACAATTTTATTTTCTAAAATCTATCTATAACTTCTCTGATTATTCTTCGTAGGTGTCAATAGCTTAACATAATGTGCTTTACTAGACTAGATGCCAAATCCCAAGTAAACATTTTTGCACAAAATGTACTTATTGGGTATTATTGATAAAAGAATGCGTTGCTGGTTGATAATAGTTTTATTTATTAATCTAAAATCCGTCTTGTTATTGACTTGAGTAAAAACTATTTGAGAAAAACAGGTGCCGCAAATGATTGACTGATGTAGCAAATCAAATTGATTCATAGAGCTGCCACTGAAATGGCCAAGTTCTGCCCGGGAAACTAAACTCGCCAGATGCTATGAAGTCACTTCCCGTGCGCGGGCTTCCTGGTCCGCGATCAGTGTAGCCAACACTGTATTGTGGTATACGTTTATTTATTTTTTTACCACAGAGAATGCTTTACTTACTAAAGCTTTGTTTATTCGAGAAGAGTTAAAGGTCGAATGTGTATGCACTACGGCTCGGTCATTTTAACGGTTGTTCACAAGCGTTTATTGTTAGCAACGCTAACGTTATCTAGTGACCCAGCTTTCTAGCAGTGTTTACTTTCTGCTGTCTAACAGAGTCTGTGCTATTACCTTCTTGAGTGTTTTCTTTTTTGCAGCGGTTGTGCAGATTTTTGTTGTCACTTACCATATATCGTTGTCGTTTTGATGTTTGAAAAATACGAATATCGGTCAACTAGTTAACGCCACGGCTGTCTTTGACATTAGCAATGAAGCTTCAGTGCGATGTCGAGGTCGTAAATCGGATGTTACCCTCGTGTGGGATGAAAAATCGTGGTAAAGGGACAAGGGCTGTTCTCTCTATAGGGAAACAAACGGACAAGACCACTAATCGCTGTAATGTCTGTTTAATGATATGTACAGCGAAGGACAGAGCAGGAACGAAGTACAAGGTTAGTTGTAATTGACTGAAGAAAAAATTCCCTTATGTCCTAAAGACCCCTCACCACATACATAAAACACATACACTGTCAACCTATTATGTTTTTCACAGCTCAAGAGCAACATAGAGAAGTTCTTCACTTGGTTTGTGGATGACGGGAAAGCCACTGTAAGACTTAAGGAACCAACTGTTGATATCTGTTTAAGCAAGGTACATACATCCAACCTTTCATTAACACAAAACACGAAGTATTCCACAATTATTACTGCACATATGATGTACAAGCAACTAACAAGCTTGATTGGAGGTTATGTATGTATAATACAGTTAGGATTTTAAGGTGAGGTTTTGATATTTTGGTATACTCAACCAAGAAAAAATAGAGAGAGTAAGATAGTAATACTGTTCTTTAACACCTATGCTTATTGTTATTTACACATTGTATGGTGTCATCATGTCATGGTAATTTGCAGGAATGCACATTGGGTGTTATGGTGTCTGCTGCGACAAAGAGTCACTCCCCAGCTAAATCATTGTTTCCAGTGGAGTGGGGGATGCTTCCAGGCTATTGGGGCTGCAATGACCTTTCTTTCACCCACATTTAAGCGGAGTTCATACATCAAATTTATTGCAGCATAGCATTGTACAAAATTCATGAAATGAAAAAGTTTCGATTTTTCTGTTTCCTGAAGCCATGATGTATAACAATTAGCCTATCCAATTTTCAATATGTTGAAACTGTTATAGTGACTATAGCAATATGTATACAGTATGTTGGACAACAACCTCGGTGATCGTTTTTTTAATTCACCTCTCGACAAACAGGGAAATCTGTACTATTTAATCAAATATATTTTTGTCTGACACTTTCAGTGTTGAATATAATTGGCCTCTTGTCTATTTTAGGCGGACAGCAACAGCTTGAAGAATTTCCTCTCAGCTGCTCGCTTGGCTGACAGAGGAAGTGACACAAGCAGCCTTCCTCTCTCCACACTTACTCCAGTCCGTGCCCGGGACGTGGAAAAACCCAAAACTAAACTATCCATTGTTTCCAAGAAGGACTACCCCCTCACCTCCAACTTCCCATACTCTCTTGAGCAGCTGCAGGTGTCCTACTGCAAACTATCTCGGGTGGATATGCGGATGCTGTCCCTGAAAGGTGCAGCACAGTTGGTTGACTTTGAGTTTGCGCTTGTATGAAATTGATATTGTTATTTTACACTTTCAAAAGTATTTAGTCATGTAAGTCATGTATATTTTATGGCTTTTATGATACTTTATTTTAAAAAAGTTCTTAAAAAAATGTAGGCAGTTCTATTCCTAGTGAGTTAATTCAAGGTGACAATCACTACGTACTTCACAACTTTCGCTTTTTACAGCCCTCAAGAAGCTAGACTTGAGCAACAACCACATCAAGAAACTTCCCGCTACCATCGGTGATCTTGGCTGCCTGAAGGAGCTGGTCCTCCACAATAACCAGCTAGAGAGCTTCAGTGAGGCCCTCTGCCTGTCCACACTACAACGAACCCTCCAGCTCCTTGACCTAAGCCAGAACAGACTCCATGGACTGCCTTCTCAATTTTGTCAGCTCAGAGAGCTGATCAACCTAAAACTAGATAATAACAAACTGTTGTGGCTGCCTTTAAACATCGGCCGACTCTCCAAGTTAAGGTTCTTGTCAGCGGCACACAACCAACTGGCTTTGCTTTCCAGTGACTTTCGAAAGCTGAGTCTTGAAAACTTGGACCTGTTTGATAACCCCTTTGTTCAACCCAACCCTTTTGATCACACCATCCAGCTAACCTTCCCCCTTACCTTGCAAGAGATGTCATCTCGGGCTGTAGCCAACCTCAGGTTAGACCTTTTTCTTACTATTTTTTGTTCCGTATTCGCTCTGTCTCTACCTTAATAAATGGTTTATTTACTTTTCTGAAATGGTTTGAATCAAATCTGTCTTTCTCCCATGTCCACCCTACAGAATTCCATACGGACCTCACCTGATCCCTGCTCACTTATGCAAGAACCTTGAGTTATCCAAAACGTGTGACTGCGGATGTGTTTGTGTGGAGTTTTTTATAAAAACAGCTGTGAGCATGAACCTGCACCAAGTCTCCCATACAGTGGTGTTAGTGGATGACATGGGGGGCACAGAGGCACCAGTTCAGCACCATTTCTGTTCACTGTCGTGTTACTCTGAGTTCCTGGACAGTTGCCTACAGAGGGGCATAAAATGAAAAGTTTCTGGTTGTGTTTAAAAGGTTGATTGTAAAGACAAACAGTACAGAAATGATGTTTTCAAAAGTCTCATTGGTACCAAACCCAGGGTAATTGAGTGTGCTAGGAAAGATAACCCAAAAAAAGCATTTGCTGTGAAGTGTTGCTTACTGTTTTATAATGCTTTGCTTTGTTAAGATGCTGTTAAGTTTCCGCTGTTAAGAATGTCACATTGAGCACTTCAAGCTTTCATTTCTGAGATGCTGACTCATATGACAGACATAATATAATGCACTTCTGAGAATGGGTTATGGGTGCTTTGCTGTTCACAGATCAGGTTAGATGTGAAGTGTATCTTAATGCCTTTTTGTTGTCGCATACTATTGCGCAAAGCAGTAATCTCATGCTGGTTTTATCAAACATCTTAGTAGCACTCGTGGGAGTACGTGTCTCGTTTGATGTGTGGAGTGGAGTTGGGTTTGGAAAGGTTACGTAATGTAATGTATGTAATGTTATAGGGTATGAACAGCACATACTTAAGTAGATTTGTTAATGCCAAAAAATGAATTGCGATTAACAATGTTCATGTTCTGTATTTCAAATAAAGTGAATAAAAAATCTTGTTTTTTTATTTTAAAATCCATTTAATGTTCTCTGTAATCACGTTTATTTCTTTGTTTGGAAAATGAATTAATTGAAACCATAAAATCTCCCCAAAACATTTAGACAGATTGTGTTTTTATAGAACAATCCAATAAGCCAACCAATTGATCCCGCAAAGTTTACCCTGACTTGTTTAGTAAATGAAATGGAAACACTTGTTCTCCTTATGGACTTTCTGTCATTTGCAATGGTCTACATGGGTTTACTGATGATGAAACTTTTAAAGATGAACTGCATACAACAGGTATGACACGTCATTTGATGCATGTTTGAATTAACTTTTGACCAAGAACTTCCCATTATTTTTCTACAACAGAACTGATGAGTAAATTCAAGCAAACTTTTGGGAAGCTTGTGTTGTCATGCACAACAATTATCTTAGTCCAGCTCGTACAACATTGAGTTTATGAAAGTGAACCCTGCTGAAGTAGAATGATTGCTAATGACAGTCTCCTGTCCATCTTTATTTCTTTCCCTTAGCAGGGCTGAAGGTGGCGACAATCTCGTTCTCTCATTGTCTGAAAAATTCTGCTCTGTTGACAGGTCATCTTCATCCATCTCTTCTGCTTCTTCATGTGGAGCCACCAATACTTCTTCAAAAAACTGGACAATCTTATTGTTCTTAAGATTTTCACATTTCTGTAGCTCAGGATCATCCTCTTCAGTCTCACAGAATAACACATCTCCGAGTGAAGCGTCACCTTGAGCTAACGTTTCCTTGTTGTTTTCAGTCTCGTTGGATGAGCTGTTGATTGTGGTTTGATTATTATTTTCTTCAGGGTTCAATATGGTGACATGCTCAGGCAGGGAGTTTTCTATTTCCACCTAGAAATGAAAATATAGTCATGTTAAAAGTAAGGAACGTAACAAAAAGTTAAAAGGACAGGATATAACACATCTAAATAATAATTAAAAACATCATCTATTTATCTATAACATTAATATCTTACTCTATCAGTTTGTTTCATGACATCTGACACATTCTTGTCTTCACTCAGCTCAGATTGGCGACATACTTTTGAAATGTGCTTTAGACTTTCACAAATATCTTCATTTTTTTCTGCCTCATCTGTCTCGTCACATCTTTTGTCTTCAATCTCAATCTTGTCTGTTTCTTTCTCATTTTCTCTAACATCTTGCCCCTCTCCGTCCCCTTCATTGACAAGGGTCTCAGAAAATGTTTTAGCAGGAAAAATCTCATCTGGAGGTAGAACAGGTAATGTGATTGTCAGCTTCCCTTTCTGTTTGTTGAACTTGGCCTCCCCTTTGTTTTCATCTACAGAGTATGCTAGAGGGACCTCCAGTCTGTATGCTGGTTTCTTTGACTCTAGTACGAGGAGCTTTTCCTTTACTTCAAGGTCTGCATCACGTGCAGATTTTAGTAAAGGAACATTAACAGTAATCTCTATTTCTTTAGGCCTTGGGCTCTGGGCTGAGTCCCTTGAACACCTATAATCCTGCAGATCGATATAGGATCTGTACTTCAAAGTGTATTTTGGTATTGTTGGCTCTTTCAGAACATTGGGTTTTGTAGATTTGATCTGTTCAGTCTTCATGGTCTTGCCATCAACTTTGGCACTTGACTTGGGAGCCTGCGTAGGTGTATTTAGCTCAGTGGTTGTGCTTTGTTTATTTTGGTCAGGATATGGGAATGCTAAAGGGTCAGGTTCGCCTGAAGGTTCCTTTTTAGAGTAGCCTGGAATGGGTTTGCGAATTACAGCAGGTTGTGGGGTTCCCTTGTACTTGATTGTCAACACTCTCACATTGTTTTTGTCCAGCTTCACTTTAAATCCATCCTGGATCCCTTGAAGGGCAACCCCATCCACCATTTTCATAAACCTTGCATTACTTTTGGCAAGGTGAAGAGTGTCTGGATGAAAGACTGCATCATAGATCATGAACTTTTTACCCTTTGGGTCAATGCCCTGCCTCCCAGGTGCCAAACTGTGGGGCAGAGACCAAAGCTTTCCACTTGCACCATCGTCTCCTTTTTCAGCAATGAATTGTGGTTTATCCACTTTCTCATTAGTGCAGATGTTGATGAAACACTTCTGTTTTCCGTCCACACTAGTCTTCAGCACTCTGCAAGGTTCGGGATGTATAAAAATAATGTCGTTACCCCTGTCCTGCTCCAATAGCCTAATTTCCTCTTCATATTTCTTCTTATTTTCTGGGTCTGATAGTTCAGCTGCATAGTCAAACAGCATTTCTCTAAACTTCGTTTCTTTCAAAGCTTTGGAGAATCTGTTGATTTCATCTGCTGTCAAATTGAGTTCTTTGAGTTTATCGCCGTATTCCATGCTGCTAATCGAATTTTCCGCTCACCTGACTAAACCAGTTAACGTTAAATTTCACACACCAAAAAAGATTTGTATTGACAATTGTTGTTAGCCAACAGTAGCTAGCTATAGATGTTGCAGGATAAGTATTGACGACGCTAATTTATTATTAAAAAAGTTTGGAGATGAAAAGGGCGTTGACGACGTGTTTAATCTGAAGCACAAATTTAATCGGATAAAAAAAAAATGTATTCACCATTCAGCAACCTTGACTAAATTATCGAACGTAATAAACTGAAATCTGACAAGAGTCAATGTTCCTGAAGCCGTGTTAACGTTGCCATAGCAACAGCTTCCTAGAAAACACACATACACAATCAAATGAAAAATAGGGAAATTATAAAGTGTGATTTTTTCAAATACATTCGGGTACTTACAGTATGTAGTTTCAATTAGAACACTCCCCAACCCCCATATCCATAAGTTTAAATTGTTCAATAGAAACAAACTGCTCTAATATAAATTCCCTCAGAACCTTATTCCGTATGCGTGTGTGTGCGTGTGTGTGGTTATATATATATATATATATGGCTCTCATGGGGTACAACAGAAATAAAGCATAGTAAGCCTACTGTTGAAATTTCAGATACTACATGCCTTGCAACAACTTACACAAGGTGACGTGGTTGTGGCCCACACTCTGACACAGCTGGAAAAGTTGAGATGTTTATTCTGTATTTGCAATATGTTACATCTGCAAACATGTGTTGTGCCTGTAACAACACAACATGAAGAAATACAATTTTCTTTATTCAACATGCAACTGATATAAAGTTTGGTTGCATTAAGTATTAAGGTGACAACTTGCCATTTTACATTTAACTTTTGACATTGAAAAAATAAATATATACAGATTGAAACGCTCCTTTGCACCATCCTTTAAAAGGTCATGTGAAGTAGAGAGTACAGTGCTTTATTATTAAATTTGGGGTATTTCTGCCAAGAAACATACTTTTGCTTTAAATCACATATTTTTTTCTAACTGTCAATGATCAGCAACAGTCCTTATTAATAACAATATTTAGGAAAAATTTAGAAATTTGTATAAGAATGCACCAGTTCCTGAGAGTCAGACGCTTGGAATTTCTCTGTGGTTGAATGATTCAACAAGTAGCCTAAGGCTTGCTGTTCCTCCATGGTGACCTGTCTATGACATACTTACCTATTGCAGATAAACCTTCATTATTGGCCACATCAGCTATTCTTTTTACAGGGTGACATTAACAGAGACAGTCAAAAGAGACTGCTATCACCCATATTCAGAGTAGCCTTCCTCAACATTAAAGGTTCCTCCGGATTGTGATTAAAAAACATAACTATAGTGATTTCATTCTAGAAGGTCTATAATAAGACATTCTTTGTTGCACAGCGTGCAGTAGTTGGTGGGGCAGACGATTAAGCTGTTTCCGGAGAATTGTGCAGGTCTTGACATTCTTTGCTATGTAGTCTTCACAAATTCTGAAAAATTATTACAAGGTATTTAAGTTATTGTTTATGTTATAGAGTACCTGTATTTAGGTGCTCTGCAAAGTCTCAGTTGTACAAATTCACCCATTTGTGTTAGTAATTGAATAAACCTACTGTTGATAGCAAATAGTGTGTTCTACAGAATTGTATTTCCTGCTTGATTGCTTAAGACAAGGAAATTATTTTACCTAAACAGGGGGTATGGTTGGATCTGGAAAACTAGTGCGTCATTGCAGTGGCCCTGAAAAGATTTAGACACAATCCCAGTCAACAAAACGTTGCAAATAATTAACTGATTAGAAAGAAAATTAGGTTACATTTGTTTAATTTTTTTTTTGTAGCGTCAAACATGTGAATATCTTCTTTTCAAAATCGAGCAAGGAAATTTACTGTAGTACATAAAAGCTGTCCTGTACTGAACAGGTGTCTTAGACCCCTGTAGGTAGGTAGGTAGGTAGGTGGGCCCCTTTCTCCCTTTCTTGGTAATTTATTTTTCCTCAAATGCATTCAAAGTGCACGTTTCTAAGTCAAAGGGCAGAGCCTTGCATGTCATCGGTTTAGTGGGCACAGCTCGATATTATTCAACCCAACCTGCTATAGTGTGTCTGTGATACCTACAGTGTCAACAAGGAGGATGTAGTCACAACTGCCACCAAACACAATTACATCCGAGTCTCTTCCATGACATGCAGTGTGCCACAGTCTAGTGAAGGCAACCAAAAAACAAAATCAAGAGTTTACTTATGAAATAGTAATTTGCTTGCTGTTAATGATACTGGATTGTATTATGAAATATTTTATCAAGCATAAGCTGCATTAGCGCCAACCCTGTATAAACACTGTAGATGAGAACCTTTACCGTGGTTTGGTTTTGTAAGGATGTTCTATCTCCCTCCATTTGTTGGTGTCAACATCAAGTAGCCACCCATCACCTAGTAAAGCAGAATGTGTTTTATCAGAAAAACACATTTCATATGATAAAAAGGGCCAAAGCTGTTTAGTTTGTGAATTACATACTCATTGGTTTGCAGTTTCCACCCAGTCCACCAAACAAAAACATGGAGCTATCAGACACAGCTGTAAGTGTATGCCACGATCGCCCCACTGGCAGTGCAGAATTTGGTACTCTGGAAAATACTTGTTGGTTGCAGTTGACAGCAATATCTACGATATATACAACAAAATATTTGTTTAGTAAGAAAATGTATAATTTTCCTTTTTGATACTTACATTTCGGACCATGTCCATGATTTAAGATCTAGACAATGAATGTCATTTGTTCTGGTTTCCTACAAGTGGAAAAAAGAGTAACATTAGCATTTAGTTATATCCATGTCCCTTATATATATCTCCAAGTTAAGCTTTTGCCACCCTTTTCTTTAGGTGTGATTGGTTTGTCAGCATTACCCTTTCAAGAAAACCGAGATCATCACGAAAGAACTCACCATGACTCTTCCTCCACACACATATCCTTTATGACCCAGTGTAGCACTGGCATGAGCTGCTCTAGGTGCTGGAGCACGACCCTGCAGAGATAAATAACTCACTGTAAAGGATATCTAAACAACATGTGTTCTCTTCCGAATTACTGGATTTGTGAATAGCTGTCTGCTTACACATGTTTGAGGTACTTTCCAAACAGCCTCTGTGGGGTCAAACATATGGACTTCATTATTCCATCCCCAAAGGACATCTCCCACCTGATAATTGTTCAGGTATGATTAGGACACACATTAGGCCAGTTTGTTCCATCTGTAATGCTTCCTAGTTCACAATGACAAGATTACACTGGATCTCTAAACGTTTGTGAATGTTAGAAAAAGAAAACTGTGGACATTGAATGTGGATCAGAATTGACTTCCACTAGGGCTTGGGTGTAATAGGATGAGCAATTCGAGTGAATCACAATTATTTTAGCTGTATCTCCAAGTATAAGAGACATTACCCATGATGCTTCATCCAGTATAAAGCTTCGGTTGTTCTCAATTTCTCCAAGCTGTTTGTGACCATATCCTCCAAAGTAAATGATCCTGCATTAATAAAAAAAAAAGTATAAGATTGATTGACCTTTGACTTCAGCGTTCATTTTAATTACTTGTCAGGCAGCTGGCCAACCATTATATAAGTATAGGTCTGAGACCCAGCACCCCAAAGTCACAACAAAATGTGAACATTGCCTTACCACCAAAAGAGATTTGATTTTGTGTTTCAGTAAACAATTTACTTGATAATGCATACATGCTATTGTTAATCCAGCAGGACAGTTTGTCTCTTGGAGAGGGAGGAGAACCAGACTCATGAGTGACTTTTCTCCAACTGTATTTTCCATCAAGAAGGTTGACAGAGTAAAGCTGTTGACACAGAACATATTGCAATGCTATTATACTTTTATACTATATTTTACTATTACTCTTACTCTATATCTGTATTGAATACTAATGTTTCTCCGTATTGCACGTCTCACACACATTACACTGTAACCACTGTCACCACAAAAGCATTAAATAAGAATAATTTATCATACATACATAATAGAATTATAAACGTCATACGTCAATAATTATCACCCTAATGTTTACCCTAATTATTACCCTAATGTCTACATAGAGAACATGCTCACTTTATTGGTTTGCCCGTTGTCATCACAACCTCCGAAGATGTACATGTGTCCATTCAGAGAGCATCCACAAGTGCCAGACATGGAAGGAGGGACCTCCCCTGACATTCCGTACATTTCCCTCAAAGACAAACATGGACCAAGCATTAAAAGGCATCACTGACTCAACAGATGTGGTTGAAATACATATACGTGTCCTTTGTACTTGTGTGTGTGTGTGTGTGTTTGTGCGTGCTTGTGTGTGTGTGTGTGTGTGTGTGTGTGTGTGTGTGTGTGTGTGTGTGTGTGTGTGTGTGTGTGTGTGAGTGTGTGTGTACATCCAAGACAGCATGAGGTCCATTATCCTCCAATCAGAAATTGGATAACCAGTAGCTCCATCCTACTCTTTGTTTGTCTTGTTGGAGCGCACAAGAGAGATTCCGAGAAGGAAAGAGGGAGCGATGTGTGTGTGCGTGTGTGTATCTGTCTCTTTGTATGCGTGCATGTGTTTGTGTGTGTGTGTGTGTATATTTGGGGGGGTAGTTACAATACGAGTGTCATGTTCCTTTTGCGTCTTGTCATTGTCTTGTTTCCTTTCTTTATAGGATAGGAAACCCCCCATGGAGGTCGATAGCAGGGTCATGACCTTTGCCTCCCCTCCATTTCACAACTCTCTGAAGTTGTCAACAGTTTGAGGCTCACACTTGAAGGAGACTGGCTGTTGCATTAACTGTCAAACAGCTCTTTCAGATTCTTTCACTAACAGTCTGAGAGACTGAGGCACTTCTGCTCCTCTTTCTCTTTGCGCTGCTGGGTTAGGTAAGGGGCGTGTTGCTATCAGAGTGGGGGGCCCAGGGGGAGGAAGGAACATATAGCAAAATGCATGAGGACAAAAGAGAAATTATGCATGTGTTTTAGTTGTGACCACATCTGCTATTAGGAGTATGTTTTGTAGTTATGAAAGAAATAGTTGTGAAACGGGTCTTTTTCTCAGAATAGAAGAGAGGGAACATGAAAGGGAAACGCGGGGGAGTTTCAAAGCCATGTGTAACTGTTCAAGACAAGCTGTTTTTGACCCCATTGTAATGTCTCTCCAAATCCAAGCCATCGAGAGAAAAAATGGTTTGCAGAACATTTGGGTAATTAACAACACCAATGAGAATCACAAATGTACAACACATTTTTCAAGAGGGTTTTACAGTAGATTTCAGCATAATTCTTTGAAGACTTCAAACAAATCAATACGTTTCTCTCTGGACATGACATGCAAGGAGTCCAAAGTGTAAGATCACAGAAAAAAACATATTGCTTTATGTTTATTACACTTTTTTTCCCACAGAGAATAGTCAACAAATTTAGGTTGTATCATTCTCAGGGGAACCAACAGACACATAGCAAATGGACAGCTGTTACCCGATAGTGTATTCATAACATCTGTGCAAGGACTTTCTGCTGTCTTTCTCTTTGTTGTGGATTTTCCATAGATGCCGTCATGAACATGTTGCCAGTGCCACTCTTCTATTGAATGAATCAAAATGCTTTTCTGAACGGCTATGCGAGAGATTACGTCCAACAGGGGGCAGTATGCTGTTACTTACTGTAACTGTAAAGTATTGTTTAAAAATGAAACAATGAGCCACATATTGAAACTCTCTAAGGCAATCCATTTACATATTTCCATTACGCATGCACTTGTACAAAGCACAGACAGAGAAAGATTACATATTTCTGTACCGCGGTACCTTCGTCTCCATCTCTGCAGTGAGAGGACCATAGAGGAGCACACCAAGCACTCCTAGCTATGTTCCGAAGTTTCACCTGTGCTTTGCTTGTATAACTGATTTATCCTATGTCTAACTGTTCAATCCAAGCCCTGTCTTTTCCTTTACTCCTTGTCTGTACCTCGATTTATGTAATGCTTGCCCATAGTTCTAGTTTTAGTTTTTGATGCTTTATCAAATATGGAACGCGTCGATATGTCTCCGCGCTATGGTCTTACTTTTGTCCTCCCTGGTAATTGTGAAAATCTCTCTTCCTCTCTCTCTCCTCCTATACACACTGCAGAATCTGCATACAACAAATCATGTTGTGTTTTAGTGCAACACTCCATCACTTTAAGTAATAAAACAGAGAGCAGTTGTTTTTCTTCTTTTCTCCATTGCACTCTTTTCTCTGTCTATGTCTGCTAAAGCTATCACTTCGCCTGGCTGCCCTCCCTTTGGCCCTGGAGCCAACGCCCCCTCTGCTTTTCAGCTTGCCCCTTGAAATCTGGTTCTCCATATTTTGCTTTTACTTTTGAAACCCTCTCTCTCTCTCTCTCTCTCTCTCTCTCTCTCTCTTTCTCCTCACCCATTCTACTGTCAAAGCTATTGCCTAGTTGGGGATGACATCAGCTTCCTTTCAGTGATCTTCCTCTGTTCTCCTCTTTCAGTGACTAGAACAGCGTCTCAAATCACACACTACTTTTTTTCAGAACGTAATTCAGCTACACTCTTGAAGTATGTGTTGTTGCATGCATTTTCGCTAGCTGCATTAGACATAGTACGTTTTGGAACATATTAAGCATATTACATGCATGTATGGCACACTGTATATCAGGGTAGTACAGGTATTGAGACGCAGCATAGATCTCCCAGAGGATAGAGGCACCAGATCAGTTGCCCAGAGGCAAGTAACCATTGGACAGAGGAGATAGATGCTGTGGCATACCGTGGCCCACATTTGTGTGATGTACTGAGTGTGGGAGGGTAGTGGGGTGGCTTAGGTGGAAGGGGGCCGTTAGTTTACGTGGAGCTGTCATGGGCCTATTCTGTTGCCAGTCCCACAGAAGTCATACCGTGTGAAACTGCTCTTTTGGGTCCCATTACACGCAGCAGCTCTTTTCAACATCTCCTCCTTTTCGAACTATTCTTTGTCTCATTTTACTGTCTGTTCCCTTATTCTTTATGTCTGATCTCCAACCAGGAAAAAGTTTAAGGTATAACGCATGGCTTTAATCAAGTGGTACACGTTTTTACAGACCTCTATTTAAATGAGAGAAATCATCATCAACATTAAGCATGTTTAGAATGAGGACATGTTAGGAGCATAAAATGCCTCTGTGCGCAGGCGTATGTTTCTGCATGAAAATGTGTGACCCTGCAGAAACAATGAGGGTATCACATTTCTTATTGTGAGTAGTTCAAAGAGCTCTTTAAAGCTATTTCATGAGGAGGAAGAGTTGTAGCCAAAGAGTAGAGCAGGCTGATAAAACCTTTTAACCTAAGCCCAATGTCTAATGAAATGTTTTACCACACTACCTTTCTAATTTATATTTTGTGTCTCCCAACAATGATTGTTGTTACTTCTCGTCTCTATACTGTATATTTTTCTTCCTCTTCTCTGCTGTCGCTCTCTGTTCTGACGTCTATTTTCTGACAGATTTTTGATGTCGTAGTCTTTTTATTGTCATGTAACAGTGCTCAGATAAAACACACAATGTAGTTGTGAAAGGACTTACATTGTCTGTGCATTATTGTTTTGTTTGATGCATGGACTTCATCCATGCACGGCAATGTATTGTTATTGCTTGTATGTGTGTTAGTGGCCATTTTCATTCACTAAAAAATCTGTTTGAATTGAGTGCCCCACTGCTACCACAATTTTTACAGTGTGTGTAATTTTTTTGCCTTCGACGTTTCTCTTAATGAGACTACCTTTTAAATATAACTTACCTTAAAGTAGTGAGACAGAAACCCTGTGTGCAGGGGATCCCAACAGCAGGATGTGAATATGGTCTCTTTACCATGTTAAACTGCCGTGGTCAGTGTAGATTACTGAGGTGGTTCAGTCTGGGGGATCAAGTGCATCACCTAGGTTACCTTGTGGGTAGGTAAGTATACATGACAGGACCCCACAAATCACAACTGTGAGTTTCTCAATTGCAACTGCGCTTCATAAACTGTAATCCCCCCAAAAAGTCAAAGCACACCCACAAAGCTTCCACTGTGTTTGTGGGTGTTCGTGTGTGTGTACCCACAAGCTAGGGCTTTGTAAAATGAAGACTACCTCTTGATGACTGTTTGTGTGAAGTAGATAAACAGCTATCACTCCTTGGTCCTATGATTTAAGGATCACTGTCCGGCCACGCCACACGATGCTTGTATCCAAAGTCCTTGTCACCAGATGCCGGCTTGACTCTTCCTCACCAGACTCAATTTACCTTTGGCTGTAAACAAAAGATGTTGAAAAGATGACCGTCCCTTTATTCTATCACACAATGTTAGTTTCAAATACCCATAAGAAATGTTCATATATTGTTGAGAATGTGCGAGGGAGTATATTTACTTGAATTTCCATTGCAGAGTTCAAAGGGCTGGCCCCCACTTGCACAAACTCCCTTTGGCCAGCTTCAACACAACATTACAACTTGTCAACCAGACCACACAGTGAGCGTGAGGAGGAGTGTTGAAAAGAAAGGGAAGACAAGAGGCAAAGAGGAGAATTGTTTAATAGTCTTGTTATCCTAGAGAGTGAAAAAAAATGGCGAGCTGTTTCTTCCGCTGTAAAATTGCAACATGAATGTTCATTTTCTCTCACTGTTCAAATCTAACTGTTCTGCAATGCTTTTCTCTGCTCCAACAGTCCTCTCACTTGTTGCTTTTAAAGTTTTATTTATTTTGTTTTTATGTAGAGTTTCCATTGTGCCTCCCCGCTCCCCTTCCCCATGGTTCCAGAGCGGCTGGCCAAATGACTATAAAATGCTCAAAGGACTTCAGAGAGGGAAAAGGAGGCATATTTGTTGGCTTAACAAGAGCTTTGACTGTCAAACAACCAGTCAACACTTCGCTTTGGGCTTGACACAGTTTCAACAGACCCATGTGGACAAGTAGATGTAGCTACAAGCCTTTAACAGTAACATGCCATCTTAACATTGCCTGTCACGGTTTTCAACCCACAAATCAATAGCATCGATTGTCAAATACTGTCTATGCACAACATTAATGAGACCAGTACATCTTTACCTGTCAGAAAGTGCCATGACAAATGTTATTGGAGGTGTCTACAACTTTGGAAAGAGATATCAAATGCATGTGTTGAACGAGCATGCAGAGGCAGCTCCCAGCTCTCAGCTCTCTCTTCTCCCAATCTGGGCACACTGGCAGTCTGGCAGCAAAGCATGTCAACCATGTAGCCTGACAGCCTTTGTTTTGACTGAGAGCACTGAGGCACTGACTGATTGTGCAGTGTAAGGCAGCAGGATACACGCAGCTTTGCAACCTAAAGGGGGACTCTGGGATGTGAGGTCATTAGCAGAACAGTGGGGAGAAAACCAGAGAGATCATTTGAACATTTAGATCACTCATGTGGGATCACGATGTCTTTTCAAACTGCAGCAATGTCTCAATTTATTTATCAGATTATTAATTAGAAAATCTCTGGAGGGATTTGATGGAATTTAATCTTATCCTAGAGCAGTGGTTCTTAACCTGGGTTCGATAGAACCCCAGGGGTTCGGTGAGTCAGTCTCAGGGGTTCGGCAGAGGTCAAAATACATACACTGTGTGTGAGTCTTTTCTGCACGAAGGGTTCAGTGAAGGGTGCGAAGGGTTCGGTGAATGCACTTATGAAACTTGCAGGGTTCAGTACCTCCAAAAAGGTTGAGAACCACTGTCCTAGAGGCTACTTTTATCTTTTCTCACTACCTCCAGCAGACGGCTGAGATAAAAATAAATCCCCAATGCTGCAGGGGAGGTGAATAGTCAAACTAACATACCTGCAAGGGGTTTGGAGTGGATGGGAGAGTCACCAGCTCACTGGGTGCCAAGGGGACCTAGCAGAGTTTAGACAAAGGGTTTGCCTCATCCCATCGTTCCCCTTACAATTGCCCAGAAGTTTATATTGTGTTTATGCCGCTAAGAATGATTCACTTATACCAAAGTGCCTGTTGCTGATTACAGCTTTCATATGTTTTTAGGCTCTGATGCGTTTGAAATGGCTGAAGCGTTACATCACACATTGCTTACACTCTATAAGGTTGAACAGCCTTTGTCCTTAAAACATTATCTTCAATAGGCTACTGATTATGTATAATAAACCTTACCCTTATTGAATAAAAAGGATGCACATTGAGGGCCAGGAGTGTGGGTTAGCTGGTTTTCAAGTTCAGAGTGTAAGTGTGTTGCTAAAGGAAAGCACTGGGAATAAATATACATTTCAAACCTTCCTAATTATCCCCCCATAAAACCTTTACCATCCATCTAATAAACAGTTAACCATTGTAAAGCTTCACACCATGCTCAAATAACTTTGTGTATCCTTTTGCCTTAGAACAAACATAATTACCTCAGATTTGGATTTTGTGAAATAGGCCACTATTCATCAGTGGGAGTTGCATTGATTATATGCCCATAGTTGGTCTAAGAGGGTTGATTTAATAATGAAAAACGTTTGGTAGGCATGACTCATTCAAACAGGGCCAGCATGCATTTGGCACAAAAACTGTTGCACAAACACAAAGAGGTTCTATAGAGGTTTTTGTTTACATCTTTAGGAAGAAACCCCAAGTTGAGCTCCAGTATGCAATATCCTGTGGAGTAGCAGCAGCAAGCTTCTACACAAGGGGTGTCGACTCCCGGCGAAATTTGATCCTTCATTGGGTCCTTTAAAGGAATACGGGATGAGTCTATTGACTGAATGGAGTTCAGTCGTTAAACGGTGTTAGCGGGGCACGGTATAAGCTGCACCGCACTTCTGTTGCAACAGAACTCTCGACTCTGGGCAAAGAATATTTATAATTAAATTAATCTATAATAACTGTTTAAGCTACAAGGGAAATGGTAGCAGAAAGTCTGTCAATGCTTTGCCGAGAAAATTATACGTAAAGGGATAGAACCGCCAAGGGAGAGATTACAGAGTCACAAGGTAAGGTATTTAAAGTGGTTCCGCTGAGACTGGAAGCATTATTGATAAGCTCATCGTCTCAAGTCTGCTTACGATTAGTTTACAATAAGTCTCAAATTTGTCAGTAATGATATTGTCTACGAACAACGCATGGGACGCAAGTAGTGCTGATCTGGATTTTGGCAAAGGTGAAATGCAACAGTTAATTTGCTGATCGACCAACGATTTAGTGGTTATTGCTTTGTAGTGCTTGCATGGTACGTTTGTGTACATTATGTATTCAAAGAAGCTGTCCACAGTTTTGATCATGATCATTGATGATACATTAGGCTATAATGCCTAGGGTAGTTGTGCGTGCGTGTCTATACGTGTGCGTGTGTGCGTGTGTGCGTGCGAGTGTATGTGTGTGTGTGTGTGTGTGTGTGTGTGAGAGAGAGAGATAGAGAGAGAGAGAGAGAGAGAGAGAGAGAGAGAGAGAGAGAGAGAAAGAGAAACAAAAATGTGGTCCAAAAAGTAAATGGTTCTCCATTGGTAACCCTCTTAGACAGCAGCAGCACAATGCCACTCAATACTATGAAAAGTTGATATTTTAGCCGACCTAGTTTTACACCTGCAAGGCAATAACCCAGATAACAAAATGTACTGGCCCATGACTCAGTTTGACTCTATTGTTATCTTTAGTATTTTCGGTTAATAGATATAGGATAATACCTTGCCTCTCGCTCTGTGTTTGTGGGATAGGCACCAGCACCCCATGACCCTGCAAAGGTGTATGTGTCTGTGTGTGTGTGTGTGTGTGTGTGAGTGTGTGTGTGTGTGTGTGTGTGTGTGTGTGTGTGTGAGTGTGTGTGTGTGGATGGCGGACAGTCAGACAGAACAACTTCAGAGATGTTTACAGTGGTAGCTCTTTCTTTGTCAAGGTGAGTAGTCAGAGTGTGTG
>JAVQJS010043797.1:0-11652 GCA_036024795.1 Galaxias rostratus | reverse complement strand
TAGGTATAGATTAAAAAAAAAAAAAAAACGAACCGATCTTTCTGCAGAGCAATATAGCACTGTACAATATGCAATAACTTACTGCTCGTTCTCACCTCAGAAACCAAGTTGAGAGGTCTGGTAGTGTGGGTCACTGGAGCCTCCAGTGGAATCGGAGAAGAGCTGGCCTACCAATTTGCCAGTTGTGGCTCTCGTCTGATCCTATCTGCCAGACGAATCGAGGAGTTGAATAGGGTGAAGCGGCGTTGTATCGGTGAGTTGGACAGGCTTCTGGGTCAAAGGTTGTACATTTGAGCGAATCCCTTTCTGTTTCCTTTCCTTTAAAAATATTCAGACAGGATAGTAATGGCACAATATAGTTATTTTCTTGGCTTTGGCCAAGTATGATGTGAGATATTTGTTTCAATGTTCCTCATTTATCTGCTTCGACTGTGTAGCCAAACATTTCATGAATTACAACTTTCGCTTTTCAAATATTTTGGCACCGGCCCCTTTAAACATAATAGTGAAGGTCTGGAACACAAAACACATCCCCCATTAGATGTGAAATGATAAAAAATAAATGTGGTTCTGCTCGATGAAATAATAATAATGAGAAGTAATTAAAAAAAAGTTTTTTAAATAACTGTAAGGCCCCACATAATGTTCCCCCTCTTAATACCATTAATTAAGTTAGTGGTGTCTTTTAAATGCCTGATTATAATTTAGTATTTGGAGGGAAAAAGCAACTTTTATTTTCTCTCTCTTAAGAGGGCTCCAGCTTACAAGATAAGGATATCCTTGTTCTTCCTCTGGATTTGCTGGAGAGATCGTCTCACAGGGAGATATCCCAGGCTGCTATCCAGCACTTTGGCAGTGTAAGGCCACCGTGCTTAATCATTTATACTACAATTATTAAATACTCTTCTTATCTTAGAGGGCCTTCCGCTTTGAATTGGTGTTGTCTCAGGGGTGGATAATTTCCATTTGGAGAGCTACCTTAGGAGACACCATTTTAAATTTCAAATGGTGAACATACTCTTGCTACTCGTGCAATAGGCCTGCCATACCTTTTAAAAATATAAAATAATGTCGCTTGGATTATTTAATTGAGAATACTTGTGAATACTGTTGTTATTAAGGCTTCAGTTTTTCAAATGACAGCAACACCACCTCAATGTTTTGCATGGCATCATAAAAATTACTTGATTGACCTTGATTGAATGAACTTAACAAGATCGACGTGCCCGCCTCAAATATAACTCACCAGAGCTCGTAAAAAGACACGAGCGCTTCTGCGTTTCGTTTTTTTTTTGTTTTTTTTTTGACGTTCAGGTCGACATCCTGATCAACAACGGCGGCCGCAGCCAACGCTCTCTGTGCATGGACACCAGCGTGGAGGTGTACGACGCCCTGATGGAGCTCAACTTCCTGGGCACCGTGTCGCTCACCAAGCAGGTGCTGCCCCACATGGCGCAGCGAGGGACGGGCGCCGTAGTTACCGTCAGCAGCGTGGTGGGCGTCGCCGGGGCTCCCTTGGCGACGGGGTACGCCGCGAGCAAGCACGCCCTTCAGGTGCGTCCGCGCGTTTGGTCGCCGTAGCCACCGAGCGTGACAGACTAGGAGGTACCGACACATCAGAAACGACCAGGTAGAATCATAGGTGTGTTTACCGGAGAGCAGCTCAAATGCTTTTCGGGGGGGGTATGCCAGCGCAATGCAAACTGTCACTGCAAAGCAATTATCTTTGACAAAGTGGTGAACACTGCCTGCCCGGCCGACCATCCGGGTGGCTAACTAAACGACCGGTCTGACAGACTGAATATGACTTGGTTCATCAGTGACTTTTTGTGTGTGAAGTGACAGCGGCGCTCCTCAGACCGTTAAAAGGACCCAATTGACCACAGCAATAGCGTGAGGCTGCCGTTCACTCGTGCCGCAACTTCACAGGGATTCTTCAACTCCCTTCGCATTGAACTGGCTGACTACCCAAAGATCCTGATCAGCACGGTGTGCCCCGGCCCGGTGCAGTCGGAGATCGTAAAGAACGCCTTCACAGAGGAACTGGGGAAGGTGAGTGTCTATACAAACATGCTTTTAATAACCGTGCGATTGTGATTCGTTTCCTCATTTATTTTTTGGGAGTATTGGACCTTGCCCTCCGCCCCTCATCCTGTGGAGTCTAGGCGGGGGGGGGGGACCCTGACACCTAATTGCCATTTTATTTTTTTATCGGATTCAAAACCCACTGCAACTGTTTGTTTGGCTGTGACGGTCCCGCTGTCAACCCCTCGCTCTCCTTTTTAGTCTGCATCTTAACATTCTTCACTTCCATTTGGCCCTCTCCCCTTTTCCTCCTGCTCCGTATCCTTTGTCAGGCCGGTCTTAATTGTGTCCTTGAGGTGGTTTCAAAAGGTGCTTTTGAATTAAAATGTTTATTGTCAGCGATTGCTTTGCCCTTGCGTCACCTTTTTTTCTTTAAGGGACAAGGTGGGCAGGGGGTTTTTTAACTTCATTTCCCTTCTCTCCCGCACCCCAAGCCCGTTGCCATAGCCGGGGACCAGCAGCATAAGATGGCCACCAGTCGTTGTGTGCATCTCATCCTAATAGGCATCGCTAATGGGGTTAAGGAGATGTGGATAGCCCAGCAGCCTTTTCTGCTTTTTTACTACATGTGGCAGTACACCCCCACATGGGCCTGGTTCTTCTCAAACCTTCTGGGGAGGAAGAGGGTACAGAACTTCAAAGCTGGTCTGGTAAGCGAAAGTTTTTTTGGGGGTATTATCATTATTATTTTAATTTGTTTCCATCTTCTTTTACTGTACAAAGGTTAGGGGTCTTCTTACAGCCTCTTCGTTAATTTTGTCGTGCATTTAGGCTATCGGAGCCTTTTGTCGTGTTAGCGTACATACGCGTAGCCTCTGCTGTCACATTCTTCGACGCTGACCTTGCCTGGGTGGGACCCGTGCCGGAGGGTGGGTGTGGGGGACAGACGCTAACTGCTTGGACACTTAGAGAAATACTTGAGTGAAGCCGAGTGTGGCAGACACTGTTTAGAGGCTGTCTACGAACAGCTGGGGGGGGGGGGGGGCTCAGCTGTTACTGACCTTGCTTCTGTCTGCTTGAAAAGAAGAGGGAGAATAAGGGATGACAGTTAGCAGGACCGCTTCCCAGAGGGACTGATTGACTGACTTCTTTTTTTTTTTCTTTGGGGCGGCTGCCTGGCTGC
Organism: Galaxias rostratus; assembly: GCA_036024795.1. Lineage (NCBI taxonomy): Eukaryota > Metazoa > Chordata > Actinopteri > Galaxiiformes > Galaxiidae > Galaxias > Galaxias rostratus. The sequence continues at coordinate 8,444 of JAVQJS010043797.1, read as the reverse complement.
CTGGCTGCCTGGCTGCCTGCCTGGCCGACCGTCCGGGTGGCTAACTAAACGACCGGTCTGACAGACTGAATATGACTTGGTTCATTAGTATTTCACTTGACGACTGACTGACTGAGTCGCCTTCTCGTCGACTGACTGGCTAGCTGTTTGGCGAGCGGACGGGCTAACCGGCCGCCGCCGCCGCCCCCCCCCGTGTCTCGTGGCTTCCGTTGGATTGTGACAGCTGAGGGCCACATGAAAGAAAAGGTCACGTCGAGACACGCCAGACGAAACCTCAGTGCCACGGTAGCGTGACAAAATTGCCCGCGTTTCTTCGCTTTGAGAGATAGAAAAGAGGCTACGTCATTGTCAACATGTCACAAGATTTCAACATAAGAAAGAGACCGAACTTTGTTAGCCCGCAGTGCATGTTTGAGGAAATTCCTAGATGTGGACGAATTGAACACGAAGGCAAGGTCTGGCTTTGGATAGGTGGACCATAATAATTCCCACGACCAAACTCGGGGAACTACTAAAGCATATTTTTATTTAATCTGTTGTGGATGTATGCTTGCCTGATGTCATTCATTCCTCTTACTTCTAGGATGCAGACTCAGCCTACTTCACCAAGCCTAAGACCTCCTGAAACAGACATCTGCAAAGATTTTAAATGTATGTACCATAGTTGCATCCCTAATGCAGGAGGCACCGATTGAAAGATGGTAATAAGTCTTTGGAGCTCGGAGGTCTTTTCTTTGACTAAGAGGTTAATGTTTCAGGGAACACAGCGGCTTGAAAGGTTCACAGCTCCTTAAAATAAATATATAAACGGTTTAGCAAGAAAAATTGGTACACTTTTAATTCCATTTGCACCATTGAAAGACTGGGCTTATTATTTATTTGAAGAGTTGCAGTTTAAGCTGAAAGGTAGACGCTCCGTGCGACATTGAAAAAAAAGTTGCAAAGATGCACATGATTTTTTTCTTGAAACGGTGATTTATAGTCCCTGATTTTAAAATAAAATGTACATATTTTTTCCCAAATCACTTTTATTATAAGTATATACAGTTACACATACAAAATTAACATTATTTACAGGACACCATTGCATTGAACTTTGAACTCTGTTTTAAACCTGTTAAAAAGGAGAAGTGTAAACGGGTGGACAGCGAGTACTTAGTCACCACGATACATGCATGGCAAACCCAAGGCACGCCCTTAAATCGAACACTTTCTAACAGTACTGCTACACATAAGTCCCTTTTTCTTGCATCTGAGGACAAAAACAACTACTGGAAACATCTCAATGATATAAAAACATTCAACTTTCATGACAATTTCAGAAATAAAATGGTTCCTTTCTTGTGTTGATACAATTCTTTTTGGCCCCTTTTGCCTATATTCATCCTTGTTAAGGACAATGCTGATAGTGCTGATCATCTCCATTTTCCATACAGTTGTCCTGTATAGCTAAGGAAATGTCAGGAAAGCATTGTGTTGAATATCCAAAGTGGGAGTTGGGAGTACTCATCACATTTTAAGTACGAGAAAATAACCACAAAACATAAGTTACCAGAGGAAAACCAGACTTGGTACAAGTGATGTAAATGTTCTGTCCAAACTATGTGAAAGATAAATAAATAAACAGAAAACGTTGGATGTCTTTGTCCAGTTGTGTACAGAAAAGAGAAAGCTGTTTTATCCTTTGATGGACAAATGTCCATCTGGTATTAGGAGTGTCGTTCATTGTCATTTGAAAAGAGGCTGTTCCCTCTCCAGCCATTACTTCTCTTTGTCCTGAATGAAATAGGTCTGTACAATTCTTCCTTCTCTTAAAAAATAAAAAAAATGTTGACGTCAAGAAAGTCTTCAGTAAGGTCAGGGAACAAAAACGTCCCACAGACAAGGGAGGGGAAGGGAGTAATGGTCAGGGAAAAGAGGAGGTGACAGGAAAATGTCAGCAATAAGGTGCAGGGGTTCAGGCAGGGTAGAAGGAAGAGGAGGAGAAAGGAGTCGGGACGAGGGGAGGGGCAGCGAGGTGCTGATAACGGCAGTGGACGGGGGAGGGGGATCGGACAGGAGACTAGTCAAAGGTAGGGAGGCTGAGGAGGAGATGGAGAGGTGGGGCAGAGGATCAGACAGGGGGAGGTGCAGGGAGGTGGAAGCCGTCAGAGGCAGGGCAGGTGCAGGGGCGTTGAGGAATAGATGGGGAGGTGCAGGGGGGCTAAAGAGTAGATGGGGAGGTGGTCAGACAGGGGGAGGTGGTCAGAGGCAGGGCAGGTGCAGGGGCGCTGAGGAGTAGACGGGGAGGTGGTCAGACAGGGGGAGGTGGTCAGAGACAGGGCAGGTGCAGGGGCGCTGAGGAGTAGATGGGGTACCCCAGGGGGGGGTCGGCAGCCTGCACGGTGAGGTTCCTCAGCATGATGGGATGAGCCTGGATGCTGTAGCGCTCCTCGTCGTCATTGGTGGCGTACAGCAGCTCCCAGGAAAGGTTGGCCCACTGGCCCCGCACCCCCTCCCCGTTCAGACGGCCCACCTGGACCAGCTGCTCCTGCAAGGACAGCACCCGGCCCGTGTATGTTCCCTGGAAGTGGGCGGGGGGGGGGGCCAGAGAGGACACAGCCCAGTCAGCCACATGTGTCGGGCCGATGTTTCTGCGTACAGACCTGACTGTCGTGATCAATAATATCGTCCTTGATCATTGCTCGTTCCCATATCTCGCTGTTTAATTGGTTCGTTTCTATTATACGGCGAGGCGTTCAATTACACACACACACAAAGCAGCACCGAAACGAATGTGAGTTTATTTCTGTTGAAGTTTGGATCGATGGCAAGGCCTTACATGTGGAAAAAAATCAGCCACACCAAAGCAATACCAAACTAACGTAGTTCATCTTCTGGTGTTCGATCAATGAGATGGGGAATAAGTGTCCTGTATCAAACAGTCAGCTACACAAACCAATACTGTAGTTCTGCTGTTTAAGAGTAGAGACATTAGCAGACGAATCAGTTCATTTCAGTGTACCCACTAATAACCTTACAATTGTTACATTTTTTAAACCTTCCCAAACACATAATTGGTTAGGTCAGGTAAGAAATAAGTTGGTTAGTTTAAGCGAGATGTTTTAAGAGACTCACATCCGATGTCATTTATGAAAATAACAACAACACAGTGGCGTGTGTGGGTTACCATGGTGAGGTCGTGTCCCAGTGAGAAGAGGAAAGGTTTCTCCTGCAGGACGCTGTCGTGCCAGCCCCTCTCAGCCACCAGGCCGATGTACCAGTCCCGTTCGAACTCCTCCAGGGTGCTGAACAGCTCCTCCGGGCTCTCCACGGGGCCCAGGCTGGCCTGGTCAAACAGCAGCTTGAAGCTCCATCTTCCCACGGAGACACAGAGTGAGAGAGAGAGAGTGAGTGAGAGAGAGAGAGACAAACCACAGGAGGTGAACAAACCACTTCATCTCAACTTCAGAAAAAGAATACATTCGTCAAACTGGAATAGTAGCTCTCCTGCTGATATACATTTTATAAATTCACAATTGGCGTATAATCATAGTAAGAGTCGCCAAATAGTTACACACTTTTAGGCTATTCTCACTCTTGTACTTAATTAGCTATAATTAATGTTATATTTAAAATCAAACCAATTTTTTTTTTATTGTTTTTGTAATATATTTTTTTTGCATTTCCATGGGAACGGCGGGTGTGCTGGTGAGTTTCTGGAACTGCAAATCCCACTGTGCTCCTCTGGAAGAGTTACCTAAAAGCTTTGAGTGTGAGCTGGTAGAGGTCTTTGGAGGCAGAGAGCCAGTCGAGGCCCTCGTTCCAGGGCACGTCTCCGCAGTAGAGCCTGTAGACATAGCTGGGGCTGGTGAAGACAGCCTCCGCCCCCAGGGACACCAGGCAGGCCAGGGTCACCTGGGCGTGGAGCTCCCTCAGGCCCTCGTCCTCCTTCAGGGCCTTGGTCATGTCCTCCGTGGCCCCGCCCTGCGCCGCCGGACCCCACCGGCCCAGCACCAAGCGGAACCACTCGTCCGGGAACAGGGGCCGGAGCTGATCCAGGCGGGACGGGAGCAGGGGGGCCGTTTGCCACGACGCAGGCAGGGCGAAGAACTCCCACTGGGGGCAGCTGAAGCGGAGGAGGGGCGGGGATCCGGGGCGCCCCGCCGAAGGGGCCTCGGGGACGCGGCCTCTGTCCACGGCCGGCAGCCCGAGCCCCAGAGGCTGGAGGGGCTGCAGGGCGGAGAGAGCCATGTTCTCGAACAGGCTGTCCATTTCCACCGAGCCGGGCAGAGAGGCCCCCGCGGGCAGCGGCGCCGCGTGTCCCAGCTGGGCCTCCGTAGTGCTCACCAGGGCCACGGTCCTCCGGGCCGGCTGCGGCCCGAACAGGTCGTCCTCGTCGGACCAGTCCCCGAAGGAGGTGAGGCTGGAGCTGTCCTGTCTGAACTTCAGCGAGGACACGTTGGACTCCAACACCACCACCGCCGCCTCGGGAGGCTGGCTGGCCGTCAGCACGGTGGAGCCGGCTGGCTGGGAGGACTGGGACTTACTCCCTCCTCCTCCATCTCCTCCTCCTCCTCCTGGCCTACCGCCCAGCCCCCCGGACACCTCCTCCCCCGCCCGGAGGAACCCTCGCCTCCTCTGGACGCAGTGGCGCAGCAGCAGCCACACCAGGGCCTTCAGGAAGTCGTCCTGCAGCTTGCGCAGGTTGTCGTGGGAGTCGATGATCCCCGACAGCACGTTGCGGGCGTCCGAGTAGACGTGCACGGGCAGCGCGGCGCACGGCGTGAGGGCGTTGCCCCAGTGGGCATTCAGGGCGCGGGTGAGGCCCGGCCCCTCGGCCCGTTCGAAGGCCCCCTCGAACACCTCGTCCACGCGCCTGGCCTCCACCGTGTGGCACGACGTCTCCTGGAGCTCCAGGCCCTACGGGGAGACGCAACGGATCACAGCGTCACATTCGTAACCATGGGTTTGCTACCACAGAGATAGAACACGAGAGGCGACAACGCGCCATCCATTGTGGGCAAAAAGGTCCACCGTCTTACCTGGGTATAGTCTTATCATGAAATGAATGGAGGTCTATGAACAGCAGCTATGGTTTTTGCATATATAGAGCCAAATTGATCATCAGATAGGACAAAAGGAACAACGAATGATGGGATCATCTTTCCTGTGTTAGAATTGAGTCGATAACAAGGTCTATTTAGCAATCAAACCTAACACTGAGTTTATTTCTGATTTTATATGACAATGCTAGCTAGATGGCTGGCAAATGCTAGTTGATTAGTTGACAAACTAACATAGTACATATTTTGACAGCTACAGGGGTCCCTATATATGCTACAATTGTTAAAAAAAAAAGACATTGATTGACCCAGGTTGGATGACTGCCAAATTTGGACATTCTTGAATAGCACTATTGCCTCCCGTGTCGCCTCTAGTGTTGAATCTCTGTGTTTGTTACGTTGGCACGCACGCACGCACGCGTTAAGTTTTGTTGGCCCTAGGTTGTTTCTCCAAAAACGCCAATCTGTTCCCTTAACACGGAAGCACAAAGCGGAGCATCCTGCTTCCTGGGAAGTCTTTCAGTCAGTGTGTGAGAGAGGTTGTGGCGGACGACGTGGTAAGCTCACCTTGATGTTGACGGTGCAGTACCCGTAGCCGCGCTCCAGGATCATGATCCAGACCACCCGGTCTTGGAACCGGCCCAGGAAGTGAGAACCAGGAGACAGGGATCCTGTGGGATGACAGGGGGAACGGGGGAACGGGGGGACGTCGTATCAAACTCATGTCTGTCTTTATGATGGTATGCTGGGGTCTTTACTCAGACTTTAGCTTCAAATTCAGCAGATGAGTCGATTGTTTGTTTTGAATCTATTGTATGGTGCTGTGCACGATCATAATGTAAGCAGAGCACTTGCTATTGGCAAAGCTTTCTGTTGCAACAGTACATACCGACGGGTGACCAATCATAGGGAAAACAACATCGAGTGTTGAACAGAACAGCTCCGATGTGCCGTGGCACTGATTCTACACTTCTCAGGAACTCTACTGGAGGGATGGAACGCCATTCTTCCAAAAGATATTCCCTCAAAACATATGGAGTTCTGATGTCGGTGGTGGAGACCGCTCGTGGCATGTGATTCACATATTTTTCATACGCTTCAGTGAGCCCTCGTGCCCCATGGATGGCCCAATGCATTGTCATCCCGGATGTGACCACTCCAATCCTGATTTAAATGTTACGCCATAGGATAAAAGGTGATCACTCAGAACAACATTGTATTGATTTGAAGTGGCCCCTCCCTCTAAGGGGACAAGTGGATCAAAACCACGCCAGCAAAATGCCCCTCACAGCGTGACAGAGCCACCGGATCAACTCACAGTCGGGGTCAAGCGTTCAGGCCCGCACCCGTCTCTTGGTGCACGTCACACGTGCACTCGCCCACTCGTCGAGAAAATGCTAAAGGATGAGTCATCTGACCCTATCACTTTCCCCCCACATCTCTGTGGAGCAGTGCCTATGGTTTCTGCACCGCTGAACTCTCACATGTGCATTCATCCTTGTACTGAATGGTTTACGCACTGCCACCCTACCATAACATCCCTCTCCATGAAATCGTCCACGGACCGTTCTTGCTGACGCAGTCTGATCACGTCCTGCATTGACACTGATCTGTCACCTGAGGAAGAGCGGCTCTTCTGTTTCTCCTTACAGATCGCACTCATCCCAGAGCATCACGGTCATCAAACGTGCGCCGTCCAACCATATCCACGGATGCCTGTCCCGCGGACTTCAATGTAGACGTCCCTTTCGTGTGTTTGGCTGTTGATTGCTTCATTGTACCGTGCAGTGCACCTGTGTGGAGGAAACTCCGTTTGTTACGCTCCTCCCCTCATTTACTCCCATGTCTCCTGATTTGTCACCCGCCAGTATATTAAACATGTAACATCTCCGATTTATCTTTATAAAGATTTAGGACACATTACGACAATAATATCAATGTGTGTGTGTGCGCGTGTGTGTCGGAGACATCCAACCCCCTATCGTCTGACTGAGACTCCCCTTTGAGCAGTACGTCTGGCGGTAGTACGTTGACCCAGAAGACACGCGGGTCGTAGCTGGACGTGCGGCGCGAGACGATACGGGCCGGCGCCTTCAGGGGGGGGGGGTGGGTGGGCACTGTGGTGGGGGGGCTGCGGGCTGGGGGGAGTGAACGCGCACCACATATATACGAGCCGAGAGGGGCCTCCCTCAGGGCACGAGGACCTTTCACGTTGCATCAGTGGCCGGGCTCTGGGCCGACTGGGTGTGGGTCCAACGTGAGCTGCAGGGTGACGCTCACCATCTCAGGGCTACGGAGGGGTCACGAAACGGTTTAAGGCGGCTGACTGCGCAGGGATCTAAATATTGAATTCCTCCGCCGGCCCTGGCTTTCCAGCGCTCTCTAAATAGGGGGGGGGGGTGTGCAACAGCGGAAGGAGGAGAGCGGGCAGACGTTCGCGGCGGATTGGCTGGGCGGCGGCGGAGGGTCTTGTTCCCGAGTTTGAGTAGCGTTCGCGTGGCTCAAGGATAATGTCACATCCCTGTGGCCACGTCACGGGACAGTCACCCAGTCGGCCCCGGCGATGGGAAGTGACACGCCGCCGCGACTCTCGGAGGGGACGGAGGAGGAGAGAAAGAGAAAGAGAGAGAGAGAGAGAGAAAGGAAGGAGGGGAGAAAGATAAAGAGAGAGAGAGACAGAGAGGGGAAGGATGGGAGAAATAACACCACTGCCCCCCCGCCCCCCACCATCTTCTAGACCGAGAGCCTCAGCAGACCATACAAGCACTTGGTCTGAATTATACATCACAGCCAAGGCACTCCTAGACTGTCAGAGATGACAAATGATGACATCACCATGCTGCCCCTCTCTCCCTTCTTTGTGTTTCTGTCTGATCTCTTTTCAACCGATTAATAATTGACAGAGTAACTCTATGTGTTTTCTATCTCTCTTGCTCCCGACTGCAAAGAGACCACCGTAAGACAAAAAAAAAGAAAAGAAAAAGAAATCCCAGTACCGAATCGGCTTTAGAGTATTATGGGTTTAATGGTGCTGAAAGATGTGGATGTAATGAATACGGATCAGAGCCATTCCTTTTGGGTCACTGCCTCGGGATGCACAGCTCTGTACCGCAAGCGTGTAGTACAGCGGGCGGCTCCGGGGCACGACTCCAAAACCAAAACAACAACAATAGTCCCTTTGACGGCGAGATCATCACAGCCACCCCTCCCTCTCCCTCTCTCCCTCCCTCTCTCTCTCTCTCTCTCTCCCATTCCAACATCTGCATCCTGTAGTACATCTCTCTCCTACTCTCTCTTACATCTGCATATTGTAGTCCCGCTCTTTCCCTCTTCTTCTCTGTCACATACTTTTGTGTCTAATTCTGCCTCCATAACTGTCACCCCCCCCCCCCCCCATCC
>JAVQJS010043770.1:0-19337 GCA_036024795.1 Galaxias rostratus | reverse complement strand
CAGTTGTATTGCCGAAATTTAACCAGCCGCTAAGAACAGCCGTTCAAGGACAGGCTTTTATAAAGATCTTTATTAATTCACAAAGGAACATGCAAAAAACATACCTCTGGTTATCGGTTTAACATTAAAGACAATAATGTCCACCTCCGCCCCAGGTGGAATTTGTGCAGTCACCAGGGCTTGGCTGGAAAGCTCCAGATGAGACACAGGACCCGTCCTGCAGTACTTTGATTGTCCTTCAGTATTAACGCTGTCAATTATGTACTGGTATCCATCTTGACAGCTGTCTTGTGGTTTTATTTCTTGAAGTCCACCTCCAGGGAAGTCGATGCTCAGCACAGTGCTCCTGCCAGGCGAGCTGACGTCCCACACCATGCTTCGTTTGAACTGACTAAATTGAGACAGCTGAGAGTCACCTGACTCTGGGCAGGATTCCTTGTTGCATTCTGCGTAAAATGGATGATGCAATTCCAATGAACAACTCATAAAGAATGCTCCATAAACAAAAGATTGAGAACTTGAAAATTACACCAACATCGCAATAGCTGACATATGTAGGTACATGTGTGAACTGCATGAATTGAAACAACAATTTCCTTTTTTATTTTAGCCCCATCACGTCTTACTTCTCACCTATTTTCCTGTTGAGGGTCACCCTAAATACATCCTGAGGCTGGAGGCAGCTAAACTCCAGAGAAGTTCGGCCACTGGTCAGGATCAGTTCTGCAGGGCTGCAGGTCAGCTTGGACCCCTCCCCAGAACACACATTACACTCAGGGACTTCAGATTCTCCCTTGATGGTGACCGTGGAATTGGGATTAACTGTAACTTCCATCAGTTTTACCTCTGAAGGAGCAAGATATAACTTTATATTATTACACTATGGGATAATCAGATGGGTAGGGAAGTTTCATATGATCAGTAAAAATGACATACTTTTAGGTTTAGGCTGTGGTTTGATGGTAAAAACACTTGCGTCGATAACCTTCATTGGAGCAACTTCCAAAAACACAATGGCTTGATCTGAAAGATCTAAATGGGTCACAGGCCCCCCTACACAGTAAACATGGACGTTGCCGTCAAGTTGGGTTATCCTCACATAATTGTTGAGACATGAGTTAAGCTCAGATGTGTTCAGAAGTCCGCCAGGGAAGTCTACGGTCAGAAGTGACTCAGTGGGGGCACTCAGATTCCAGACGAGGGTCTTGCGGAGCGCTGCAAACGTAGCAAGGAGATCGGTCTGAACCACGCCACTTGTAGGGCTGCACGTGTCCTGAGTACATTCTGTAAAGATCCAAGCAAAAGATAAGAAGAATAGATTGAGGGAAAATAAGACAGATCAGGCTCCTGGACTCACCTCGAAGTATGAGCACTACCTGGACCCAGAAACCCATCTAATTCAATGTGACCGAAACACAAGCGATATCGAAAAACAATGCGCACTAAAAGTCATTTGGCAAAGTTTGGTTCGGGCATCTTAAATTTAAACTCACCAATGGTCCTTTTGATGGTTACCGTGAATGCTTCCCTGGGTGACTGCGTGCAGTTGAGGAGCAATGTTACAAGTTCCACGGGCACCAGTGACAAAGAAGATTGGCACGTGGTCGACATGTTGTTCTCAGCACTAATCGGACATACAGCACATGGCTCAGGGAGATGAGTGGACACAGTCACAAAGGAGTCTTTGTCGGGCTGGACGGACACCCTTAGACATTCTAAGGGAACAGATTAAAGTTAATAAGTAGTAGAATGATTGTGTGTTTGTGTACTCTGTCAATCACAGGACATGATTAAAGGTTTGAGACACAAATCAGGGAAAGAAGATACAACTCAGACAGATCCTTATTGGTTACAGTGGAGCTATGACCCTCATTTAGCAAAGTATCAGGACACAGGGTATGTCAAATGGGGTTGTAACTTACTGTTTAAATAATGAAATAAATGAAATACTAAAAATAAAATACTAGGAATGGGAAACTTGGCATACATATGAGTTTTGTTTTGTTTATTCTAACATTACATTGTTGTCAGAACGTATTTGTTGTTGTTGCTAGATTCAATCGAAAACCCTATACGTAGACATTATTCGTTGCAAGGTCCGTAGAATAGATTATTGCTATACATAGGTCACCGCAGCCTGAGATCGGAAATACAATAAGCCTCTATTATGGAACGTGCATGAATATATAGACAACCCATTTAATTTTTTATTGTTATTATTATTGAACTCAATAATAATAGCTAGTTTTACTCTACTACATCGGGGGAAAGTGGAACGAATACCTTGCAGGAGGAGAAAAATGCACCTACGTATTTGGGTAAGGTATATCTAACCATGAGTATGGGGACTTCATTCAGGAACTTCATTCAAATTCAAAAGTAAAGTGGAACATGCAAATGAAATTCCACATGAGCATTTTCACATTCCATATTGGTATGTGTTATTCGAGACGAAATGTAAGGGAAAACGCTATAATCCAATTTTGAAATGCTTCAAAGGGCATTCTATATCAATATTCAAATTCACATGAAAAGGCTGTTTAACATTACATTTTTAAAGTCCTACCAATACTGTTATTGAAATGTTAATTCAAACATGAATATTACAATGCAATATTTAAAATGTATAATAATTTTCAATTTGCGCAATACTAATCTAATTGAATATTGCTTTGTCCAATCTAAAGTGATACAATCCTGCTTTCATATTATCACCGATATCCCATATTGTGCTATAAGTGTATCTAGTCAGTATGATTCTGATAATGAATATTGTGTAAACATGCACGTGAAAGTATAAAAATAATGCAGTTATATAATATTTATTAACCCACGGCTAGTTCAGCTTTATTGCTGCCCCGCTGCTCTTTAATTCAGCACTTTAATTGTGAAAAATTAGAAAGAGATTTTAATAAATGTACTAATTTTAATAGATGCTAAAGAATAGAACTTGCGGCACAAAAATATAACTAGACATGAAAATAGAAGCTCCAACTACGAGTTATCTCCGGTAAACAGGGCGCATCGCTACTTGCAAATCACACTCCTAACCAGTGATAGGAATCGCCTCATTGATTACAATCTACAACATACTCATTGAGTATATATACTAACTACCTAAAACAAAATCTACTTTTCACCTAGATAAAATCATATCGTTAGTATGCTCAACGGGAACATGTGACCAAAACCCCGGTATTTTTTGTAACGCTGTCAAAGCTAGGAGAAAGTTGCGGAATTGCGTTTTGGGGCGTGAATTTTAAATGTAATTGTTCTGTCCCCATTAGTGTATGTTGACTTAAAAATGCTAATGCCATAGAATCCTAGCGCTGATTTCCGTATTCCATTTGAGTATTGTCCACTGCACCACATCATACTGAAGATGAAGTATTTTAAAATGCAAACACAAATAGGATTTTCTTTGAATTGTTTGGCAACTTTCAATTTAACTGTGTCAAAAATAATGCTTGCACAAATGGAAAATTAGGATATGGGTTTTTTTCAAGCTTCATTAACATTTGAGTACTTTCTGCAGAATAGCAGGGAAGGGAAGTGGGGTTATTGCATTTTCATTTAGTCCCAAATAGCATACAAATGTGGAAATTATACTGCTATCGTTGAATTGCATTTGCAAGTTAACATTTTAATTTTGATAAAGTCCCGTATTGGCTTCAACACAGGAGGACAGTGAATCTCCCCCGCGGACAGGAAGGGGCACATCGGGGGACAGCACACGAAGTGGACCATACTTTCTTGCACACACACACATGTTGTGCTCTCTATTGAAGATCTGCAAAGTGCAGTCTTAGAAACATACACAGACGTTTGCATAGCATAGGCCCGCACTCTGAAAATTCTTAACATCACAAGAACTTGCAGGGACTTGAAAGCGACTAAACACAAAAGTATTTGCATAGACAAGGTTGCCAAAATATAATGCCATGTCACGTCTACAGTGAACAAAAACAACACATAATGTCCCTAATAGTATTAATGTAAACAATGGGTGTGCCCTGTATAACCTACCATCATAATTGAAATCTCGGGAGACTAGGGTGTGTAACTTTAACTAATAATTTGAGCAAGTAGTTCTATCTTGTTTATGAAAATGTACACAAGGTCAAATATTCTAACATGTTCCAACAATGGAACAGCTTGCTAGTTAATTATTGATGGAGTCATGATTTCATGCCTCTAAGATAGATAATAAAGGTAAATGGTAATTCACCGTTAACTTCATAAAAACTGAGGGTTACCAGGCATTTGATTAGATCAAAATGTAAGACGTAACTTTTTGGTCTGGATATTCTCAGAATAAAAGTTAATTAACTGATTCAAAAACAAAAAAAAGGCGTCCCAGTATACATTGTCAAACTGTTTTCTTACCTGATAAGCTGAAGAATGAAAAGGTCAAAATAGTAAGGGTCCCGCAACTTTCGGTAAGCCGCATGTCCACTAATTACGAAAGAAAATAACCACTCAATTTTGATTAATTAGCACGACGGATGCATGCTTAGAAATCTCAAGCCAAAAGGCTGGTGATGGCGTTCACGGGCCTGTACTTCCTGATCAACATCACCTGTCCTGCGCAGCAGAGGAGGGCGTTCCCCACCTGTTGTAACCTGTTGAAACTTGACAGTTGAAGCCACTGACAGCGCCCCAGTGTTCATTCGATACAGAGAACGCTGGGACCTCAATTAACATGCCTCTCGGCGTTATGGATGCCCTACTTTACTAAATCTAGCCAGGACAAGATTTTCCATGCATTACTAATTTGAAATTTGCACAAAAAACAATTAGGAAAGAATATTGCATTAATTATTTTTTATTAATCAAAATCACAATGCACCATAATGCATCTCTATGTGTAACATATATGTTTATATATCTTGACAACACCTGCAATCAAAACGGTAATACAATATACATTCCATTTAAGTTCTCCTATGTGATAGAACATCCTAAATATTCCATACAAGTCATCCTTTGTGCCAGAATATCCTAAATATTATTCAGAATATTGAGTGTGCTTCTTGCCTCCACACGTCTCATGACGCTAGCATTCCTAGTAAGTCAAAACCCCTGGGGCAACTGTACACACATGCATAGACCGACATTGAGAGGTAAAACCAGTCGGGCAGCAGACTGCATGGGGTTATGTCTATAGTAGGTCAGAACTTTGCACAAAATTAGGTGTTTCAGAAAACAGTGAGCAATTTCTCATGACAGCACTATCCAAGGAAAAATTTTCTGTGTGTGACATAGTAAAGGGCCACAAACTTATTTGAATGTCTACAACTGACAGCAGATGAATTGAGAAGCAACCCTGTTTCGATCGTAGAAAGCCTGAGATACTTTAACCATCAGCCTGTAATTTCCCATGTATTTATCAAATGGGTATTTATTAACAAAACTTGCGATTTGCTCTAACTGGATTTGATTTATGGACAGATTATCGAAATCCATTATATTTGCCAAGTATTTTGCTGGTTACTGTTCTTGATTTTGCTTATCAATCGATCTGCCTTTTTTAAAGGTCTATTGAAACCAATTATGGTTCAGAAACCAATAGCAATAGGCGTATTCAATTCTATCGAATGATTAATGTTGTCCACGGCTTTGTTTTCCGTTTGTAAGTGATCATGATTATTGAAGATCAGAGACCAAAAATGGCTTCCTCTCCATTAAAAATGATCTGCGTGCACGGTAGACCAACCTTCTCTGGCACAAAGTTAACCATAAACAGCACAAATCCAGAATTACTTTTACACTTAAATCCCATGTAAATTAAACATGGATTGTAAAACTGTTAGTATGCATTTACAATTAAATACACTTTCATAATTTAAGATGGTTGTTTCTTAATAAATAAACAAAATATAGTTTTAAATGCTGTCTCAAGTTATTCTGGCTTTGAAAAATAATTTGGCTATCCACTAGATGGCAAAAGCACACAACGTTCATTTTGTGTTTTTAACTTGATCAAAACAATTTATTCATCTAAACAATTGATAACTTCCATCTAATTAACTGATCAGTGTACTTACATATTTTTTAACCTGATTATTAACAATTGATCTTTCTAAACAACTGCTTGCCGTTAGATTGTTTAAATCCTTGTCGATTGAGACACTTTCAACGTCATTCCATTTTCAAAATAAAAGTCTACCTATAAACAAGGTTAGAACCTGCCAAGCACTGAATTGTACTTCCTTCCTCACCCACACAGAACCCTAACAAGCCCCAGAGAGTTGCCAGCTGGCCTTGTCTGTCACACCCACACTGCCAGGAGTCTGTTGGCTAAAGGCTGTGTCCCCCTCGAGAGACATACAGCCTTTGCTCAACTCCTATAAAAATCCAGACAGGAGCTCTCCTTACAGCCACTGTCTGCATTGCACACAAGAATAGAAGACTCCACTGTATAGAGAGCCATCTGGAAGAAGTAAAAGATGGATACCAAGACTGGCAATGATCTTTTTTTTGGTAAGGTATATAAAGTATATTAAAGCTATCCTGCATATATACATTCTGTGTACATGTTGTTACATGGGGCATACTGCTTTAGTGGCATTGCTTTGAAAGTCCAATTGGATATTGGCATGGCTGTACATAGCTCTCACCCCACAAAACAGTGTGCACGTATATGTTAATGAGTCAAGCATTGTATTTCACATTATTTACACTGACAGTGCCACAACTGTCAGAGGGATTTTCCTTTTGTCAAATAGCTTGTATTTTTGTTAGTAGTGGTTGTCTCTGAGTTAATGGCATTCTTTTTTTTACAGGAAACTGTACAAAGTGTACTATGCCAGTGTATGGAGTGGGCAAGGCTTGCCAGGCAATGGGAGACCTGTACCATGACACCTGTTTTATCTGCAGTACTTGTGGTGAGCTTTTTAATTAACATGGCATCTCTCTAACATCAAAGACAAGTGGACAGTAAAAATCCTAAATGTAAATAACTACAAGAATCACACAATTTATTCTTCTCAACAAATTATCAGGGTGTTGTTAATTGTTCAGGCTAATATTCAGTTCTTTATGTCCTATTAATTAGGCTTCAACTTCATAATTAGGTAAAGGTCTGAGAGGGAGTACGTTTTACAACGTTTCGGGAAAGATATTTTGTGAAGATCATTTCTTGGTAAGCACGAAACGTATATGGTGAGAGTTGAGGGTGTGGTATACGCTGCTCAGTATGCAGCTTTTACATGGGCAGACAAAAATGTCTCAATAACCTGGTCTGTTTTTAAGTGCTCCAAATTCTCAGGTGTCCACCCCACAGCAGAAGTATGTGATGCTTGTGGACATTTAATCATGGATAAGGTGTGTACACCAAGAATAACACTTTTATTAATCAAGGAACCTATTGTTTTTCATTTTTATTCTCAATTTTTGTAAAACAAATGTATTGATACTCCTCTTTTAATAATGATTCTCCTCTCTCAGTAGATTCTTCAGGCCTTAGGGAAGTCCTACCATGTAGCCTGCTTCTGTTGTGTGGTCTGTAAAGTCAATCTAGAGGGCATGTCTTTCACTGTGGACAAAGACAACAACATCTACTGTGTAAATGACTACTACAGGTGTGTTTTATACAAATACAATGTCCCATACTCATGGTACACACACGCACACACACACACACACACACACACACACACACATACACACACACACACACACACACTGACACGCACACACACACACACACACACACACACACACAAACACACACAAAGTCAA
The DNA here is from genome assembly GCA_036024795.1 of Galaxias rostratus. Classification (NCBI taxonomy): domain Eukaryota; kingdom Metazoa; phylum Chordata; class Actinopteri; order Galaxiiformes; family Galaxiidae; genus Galaxias; species Galaxias rostratus. Next base: position 11,594 of record JAVQJS010043770.1, on the reverse strand, counting down.
GCACCACCCCCTCACACATTATAATTGTGATGGCATTCCCATCACACCCATTTCACAGTTGTTATTTTTATCCATAGAGTTTGGGCTCCCCGCTGTGCAGCTTGTGGAAAGTCTATTTTACCTCCTGAGGTTAGATCAAACGCATATTCTATGTCTCTTCCATTTTAATTCTTGTTTCATATTTACATCATTTTATTTTTTGACAGATTGTTTTGATTTACGTCTTCCAACGTCTAATCTACATTTAAATAATCAATAAGCCTAATGGATTTTCATCATCTTTTTGTTCAGGGTTCTACAGAGTCAATCCGGATAGTGTCCTCGTTTAACAAGAATTACCATGTGAAATGTAATGGTTAATGTAAAAAACTGGGTTATCGACAATGCCAGTTTTTGGAATTAAAAGGAATAAAGCCATGCTACTTGGTAACAAATATTTAATTCTTCAACAAAAGCATGTTTTGTTATGGAAAAATATTAGAATGATGTTAACATAATAATATGTGTATACTTGGCAGATGTCTGTGGAAATGGCAAGTGCCATTTTTGTGTTTTAGGCAACCTTTGCATAAGGTTTAAAACACACAAGCTGTTGTTTTGAAATGTTCCCCTTGTGTCTCTATCCACATATGGTACAAACAGAAAGTCAGGTATATCATTTTGGTTTATTGTATGACCGCGTATATAGATTGATGGAGTCCAATGGCTCCTTTCTTCAAGATGCGGAGATTTCTTTGTACGAAACAATAACAATGCAAAAAATCTCAAATAAAACCATAGGCCATGGTTGTATAATACGATTTATACACACGGATTGATCATAACACCAACACACAATTTAAAATTAACTTTGCGCTAATCCATATCTATCATCAAATGCTCGAGTTAGCACCTGCCAAAAAAAGGACTCATATTTCCATCTTGTGTGAATACTTTGTTATTGCGGATGGTATCTTCGCCCTTTAATTATTGACATGAATATGCACATGAACAAAATGAACAGGCTGTACCAAAATGTAATTTATATTAAAACAAACTAGAAATGTATTTTGTACTGTGTAAGGTTTATGTGTTTTCATAAACAATCACACCTCAAACTTTAACAATGTTGTCTTATAAATATTTAGCTATATAAATATAAAAATAAATAAATAATAAATAAAAACGTGTTACGTTTGTTCTGGACAATTGAGATAAAGTGAGGTTCTTTTAAAAAAAAAGCCCAATTGAGGGTTAGCCTCGGTAGCAATGGCATAGGATTGGCTGGTCCGGGAGATACGTCCACGTCGGTGCCAGAAATGGCGTAGACCTATTTTGCAATGCAAACTTTCTCTGTTCTGTCGTTAACTTCTTTTCATAGAAAAATTAGGTTGCCAGCAAAAAGCCAAAGTAGTGATCTCCCAGCGCACTTGGCGTAGCCCTCGCTACCACTAGCACTGCACTGCGAGTAATTGAAGGAGCAAGTGAGGTCCAAACTAAATCCGTCTTGAATTGACTGACGGATTGCATTTGAAATGTTATGTTCTGTCCCCAAAGAGAGCAGGGTCACTTGAAAATGCATACTTCAAGTGCTGATTTGCTTATTTAATTTGAGCATTGTCCACTGAACACTGTTGTATTGAAGATTAAGCCTTTTAAATTGCAATGGCAAATGCAATTTCCTTTTCATTATCGTATTGTTCGACAATTACGTTTTAATTTGAGTTGTGACATAAATAATGCATGCAAAAAATTAGAATACATTTTTTATATTGTATTTTAATTTTTAAGTTTGTATTAACATTTTAATTTTGACGCAGTGTGACTCGGTAGGACTTATGGAATTGTGGACTTAGGAATGATGTAAATATAATGTCAAACAGCTTTTACATTTGAATTTTGATATTGACACAGTATGTCCATTGACGCCTTTGAAAATACAAATGCAAATGGGATGATTGCATTTTCCCTTAATTTTGTCTCAAATAACACATTGGGATGTGTAAAGTGGTAAGGCTGTTGTGGAATGAATGTTCAAGTTTACGTTTTAATTTGAGTGAGGTCCCCCATCGGTTTCCATCTACCAAGGTGTTCATATGCATTGCTTAGTTGTGGTCAACGACAGTGCGGGTGAACAGCGACACCTGTGGTACAATTCGTAACTGTAACAGAACTCGTTTCCCGGAAGATACTTTAAGTTGGAAATTGTCTAATGAAGAACATACATTTTTTGAAATGGCGTCATGCATGGTTAGAAGCACTGCACTGTGTGTATTAGGTCTGTTAAATTTCGCGGTAGTTTTTATTACAGGCGCAGATTTTATCAGCTTCGTCTCGTTTCAAGCTATATATCAAAATATTACCGGAGAAACTAAACTATGTCAAGGTAAGTTTCCGCACGGCTTGCAGTAGGCATCATTCAAAATGTTTGAAGATGACCACTGTAGCTCTTGTCCACAACTTCTCAAATTACATTTTTCAATTGACCTGTTTTAAACTGAAATTTCAATGTCTTTTTTTATGTGCGTATACCATTTCAGCTGTTGAGTGTAGTTTAGTTGAGCAGAGTTTCAATGATGGATTACAAGGTTGCAAGACTTCTTGCCAGTGGACAAACAGTAAAGTCAAAATATAAATAAAGTAAAACATGATATATCAATACAATGATGGCAATTAATCAAAATTACGAGTATAATCCCCTGATAGCTTATGTGTTGCTTTGTCTAGATACTGCGCAGGTTGTAGAAGTTTTATCGCCCGGCTAGCTCAGTCGGTAGAGCATGAGACTCTTAATCTCAGGGTCGTGGGTTCGAGCCCCACGTTGGGCGGCAAATTTTTCTTTGGCTTTGAAATTTAAACAACCTTCTATGAATATTGCACCTCTGTGCATTTCAAATAATCAAAAACTTGTAGCGCTATTGCAATCATAAATTTATTTTTTTATTAATAGATACCATACCGTGGTCAAAAGCTTTGGAGGACAACTCTGTGCGCAAATCAATTGCGGTGGATATGGGACTGTTGTCTCTTTTCACTGTCCAACACAGCCTTCTAGCATGGGGTCCAGTGAAGCAGGCCTGCCAATCAGTCCTTGGGGTTCTTAATCGGGCTTTGTACTGCTCCACCACTGCCCTAGTGCTCCAGGTGCATAAAGACAAACCAACAGTCAATACTCACAACACAGCACACCTTCTCAGCATTCATTTGTTTTTCTACAGTACTTCCAATTAAAATCTAATTTTAAAAAACTTAAAATTGTACTTACATTTTATCATACTTTCTTGCACTTCTTAGATACTGATGCATTTCTGGCAGCCTGTAATTGGCGCCCCGTGTCTCTGGTCAGTGCGTAATGCACCCTGGAGCACCTGGTTTCCCCTGCTATGTTTTACTCTGCATTTCCTATGCTGGGCAATCATCTGCAGCATTCTCATGATCTTTGACTACCCTGAACTTTTGGGCATTAAGCAGGTATGTCATACACTGCCCATCTACCCTGTTTCTAAGGTACAATTATGCCTATTGTAAACCAACTATTGATGTTGAGTGCAATGGATCACACTTGCAAGTGCACATTTTTCATAGAGAAAAAATAAAATAATTGGGGCAGTGGCGAAATAATTATTCTTTGACATGAAAAGTTAATTGTTTATTTCCGTGTAATTCTGTGTGACTTGGGGAAGGGATGTATATTGTATTCATTATACATTATTCATTTGTACAGCGTCTTTGAGTGTTTTGAAAAGCGCTTTATAAATATAATGTATTATTATTATTAATTTACAGTAAAGGTGTCCTGTATCCTGTCTCTCACGCTCTCTTTCCGTCAGGTGTATTACGAGTGCCTTGGCTTGGGGGACCCTCTGTTACTGAAGTCGCCCAGGGCTCAGCGCCTCTTCTCCCACCTGCGTCACCCAGTGTTTTTGGAGCTGGGGGTGGTGCTGTGGTTTGTGCCGATACTGTCCCTTGACCGGCTGCTCCTGGCGGGATGTTTGTCAGCCTACCTGGTCACAGCTCACTCACTGGACAAACAGGACTTGGCCTACCTGAGCGTACAGCTAAACAGCAAGATACAACTCTTTTCCCAGCCACAAGGAGGTGCTCCTCTGGAAAATAATCACCAGTAGACAAAGTAAATTGTAGTTCTGAAGCATAGGGAGTATATAGGATTTAGGTATTTAGAGAGTATATATATACACACACACACACACACACATATATATATATATATATATATATATATATATATATATAGTTTTTTGCTTTCCAAGTATAGGTATTACTTTTAATATTACTTTAGCAATGTATACAGGTGCCATGCCCTTTTACTAGAGCTATGCATACATTTATTTTGTTTAAAATTTGTTTCAGATTGAAGATACATCTTAAATTGCAGGACATCAATGCAGTCCACTTGAGTTTCACATGAATGTAGTCATTTGTTGCTGTTCAGCCATTTTTATCTAATGCATTGAAAAACATGTCAGAATCACATTTTTGTAAGCAACGTGTACAGTATTTTCTGATGTGTCTAGATGCCTACCCTTTTTGTTACAAAGCCAACGGTGCACAAAATGTAGCTACTGCAATGCAATGAAATATTACTTGCATTAAATTAAACACGTTTAATTAAAATAAATACATTAAATTGAGTTATGTTACGTTTTGATGGGCATTTCTTAGTAATACTTTACAAAAATATTTGACCCCACATGAGAGGAAAGTTCATCATTATCTAAATCCAGGTACATTTGACACTTTACCCTTTCGAGGGCAGCACGTTATACAATGCCCCCTTTCTCTCACAATTAGTTGGTTCCAGGTTCGAGGTGTATGACCGGCAGACGGCTTCCTTTTTGTACGCCTTTACTTAGGGCGGCCAATATGGTGAGTGCCACTAACTCCCTGACGGAATTTAATGTAATTATCGGATTACAGGCGGACTGCACTGAAGTTGGGAATATTTACTATCCATGGGGGTGTTTTGAATGTGGATGTTCTGATTCCCACACAGGTTATAGTCTTAGGGAACGCTTAGATTGTCAAAACCATTAAAATCCTCACTTTTGACGAACTCGAATAATCAGGTTTGTTACTGGAATTTCCGTCTGAGGTTTTTTTTCTTCTGGTCCATGCACAAACTGTTGAAGGCGCTGCGTCGCATCTGATTAGAGGAAATGGCAACAGAAGCCGGCAAAAAATAGGAACGATGTTTCTGTAATTTAACAAATAAGGGTAAGTTTGTTGTTTATGATATTTATGATATAATTAAAAATAATTAATTTGACACGCCATGGCTAGTCAGTGCGGTTACTCGAATTATAATTTTTTTTCTTCAAATTTGCAAATTTCGCATTTGTTGACCCAAATATGCAAGCTATACACTGCAATATAGTTTAATTAATCTACCCTAACCGGGGGAAATATTTATAGCAGTCAATAACGTGGGTGTATAGAATAATTAATCATTATGGCAACTTTGCTCAATGAAAGAGAAGTGACAAAGTGGTTATACAGATTTAAGTTTTTCCAGTGATTAATTTTTCAACTTGCCTACATTTTCTGGTCTTACAGATACATTTTCAAGTGTCACTACTAAAGGAGAAAATCAGTCAGTTTATTGACAAGCTAGACGTACTCCTCTGTCATGTCGGTGTCTTCTCTGCCGGAATGGAAGCAACTCCTGCTGGAGCGCAAGAGACGAGAGGAAGAAGAGCGCGAGATGCGCGAGAAGGAAGAGGAGAAACGGCTTGCCAGCATGCCAGCCTGGAAGAGAGGGATCATCCAGCGGAGGAGAGCTAAACAGGAAGGAGACCAGGAGTTAGGGAGGGAGGGGTCCTTCATCTATATGGATGGCAAACCTCCCTCAGACACAATGAGTGACACAGACAGCTCCATAGCACTGCAGCTTGGATGTGAGCCATCATCCAGTCCTGATATAACTGGCCAATGGCAAGATAAGGAGGCCAAGACACAGAATCAGGTGTCAACGGAAACCATTGTCCCTGTACATAAGAACCCATTTATTTGCACTCAACCTGGCTGGAAGTGGGGGAAGGAAACCGATGGGGAGGGCAGTTGTGACAAAGGTATTGATCGAGAAAACAAGGAAGGGAAAAATAAGGAGAAATCAGACATTCGAGGTCAGGACACAGAATCAGGAAGAGTGGGGTGGGATGTGGGAAATAAAACTGAGAGGTTTAGAAACAAAAGTGAGGGAAGGGATAGAAGCACTGTAAGTGAGACACATCGAGACACCCAGAGAGAGAGAGATTTTGACATATTTAAAGGAAGAGGGGAAGACGAGGGAAAGGAGAAGGACTCCAGCACGCTTTTCCCTCCCCTGGTTTCTGGCCTGCGTACAATCTGTGCAGACAACATCATCATCATAGAGCAGGAAAGGAAGGTCAGTGATGAAATATGGGGCAGACGGAGGGTGGTAGACAGAGATAGGGACAATGATGGGGAGCAGGAGAAGATAGGGCTTAAGATGGGCATTCGGGAACTCCTTGCTGGTGGTGGGAGTGTAACTGAGATCCGAGCGTCAGAGGTGCTCATCATTAAGCCCTCGGGTGTTGCAGATGACAAGATAGGAGGATTGAAAGGGAACAGCAGATATAGAGAAGGAGAAAGGGAAAGAGAAATAAAGTGCTTCAGAGAAGAAGTCAAGGAGGCAACAGATCGAGACATGGGGCGGGTGCGAGAGAAAGAAAGAGGAAACCCCGTACAACGAGAGAGTCCATGGCACCAATGCACAACAATGCGTGACAACAGTAAAAACAAGAAAAGCAGCGCGGATGATAACGCCATTGTCGAGCGGGGTGGGAGGGTCATCCAGATGCTGAGTCGATTTGGGGAGCACCGTAAGGCTCCGTCTCGATCTAAAAGCAATGAGTGTTTAATTCGACCCGTGACGAGTAAAGGGCTTGGACACGATGATGATGATTCGTGTTGGGAAGGGAGGTCAGAGGGACAAAACATGGGTTTCCGAGGCGTCCCCAAGAGATCCTTCAGCTTCTCCGACCGGGTAATTTGCTCCACTGAAAATGGAGCGGTGAATGAGGAAAGGAAGGAAAGGAAGATGGTTGAGAGAACGCATTCTGATCGAAGGGGACAAGGAGAATGTAATCGTCAATTTGGAGAAAAGGAAAGTTACCTAAGTGTCAACGACGACTGTACAACGTTTTCCAAAGAAGATTATGTGAAAAGCTGTCAAGATCAAAATCGCAATGACAGGGAGACAATTGGCCATAAGAATATGAGACAAATGGACTCGGGAAATGAATCGGAACATAAATTGCAAGTGTTGTCCAGACAGGAACCTGCAGCTGTAAAGGCAGATTGGTTCCAGAGGGATGAATGTGAGGGCTTCACAATGGCCTCGGTGCAAAACACTGAAGGTGTATCCTTCGCCAGGAGAGTGCACATCAAGCTAGATGGGCGAGCCAAGGGCGCGGAGATGGTGGGAAAAGGACAGAGTGAGGAACGTGCACTGGAGAGAGAGAGAGATGGACTCGCTGCCCGACAGAAGGCCGAATCCCATGCAAGGGAGAGAGAGGAGTACAACCGCAGGGACAGGACCTTGTCACCTGAAACACATAACTGTATTACTGCACCCACAGACAGGACCAGTCCTCTTCGTGACAGCTCCTGTAGACACATGTCAGCTTTTTCTGAGTGCTCCAGTCTTCTCAGCACTGCTGTTCATCGACATGAAACTGAGTGGCAGAATGTTGCTTTAGGAGAACACCACCTGACCCATTCACCACTTTCACAGCACACTGAAGAGCTTATCTGTAAGATTGGGAGACTGGGAGTGGTGAATTCCAACAGCGAGAGGGCCCCTAAGGCCAACAGGGTTGCAGGCGAGCCCAGGAAAGAAAATACAAGTGAGAAACATGACACACACACATACAGAGAGGTCCCCTCTGAGACCGCTGAGCATGACCCCAGGTGTCCCAATCTGGTTGTCACCGTTGGACTGTCCTCTCCGACCCCACTCGAGATCCACATTCCCAGGACGGTCTTCTATGGGGTGGAAGAGGTGCTGGAGAGGAAAAGACCCAGCGTTCACAGCGATAGCAGGCAGGACGGAGAAGATGGAAGAGGGGTGGAGAGAAGAGACAGCTGGAGAACTGGCAAACCCCTGAGCAGGGTGGAATCACTCCGTGAGAAAATCAGGCAGAGAGAATGGGAGAGACTAAGGAATATGGAGAGAGAGTGGGAATCAGAGGGGAGGGGAAACAGCGTTAGTCCTCAACGTGGTGTCCCAGACAAACGGCAAGAGGAGCGAGGCACTGACACACAGATCGAGTGGGAGATGGCAGCTCAATGTGTTCTGGAGGCGGAGTCCGTACAGGGACAGGAAGTCTATGTGACACACACATCCACCACATATAACGTCATACAGGAAGTTGATTTGTCGCAAGTCGGCGACCAGCATCCTGTTCCTCTTTGTCACTCTGTCGGAACCGAGGAGGAAGTAAAAGACGAGACGACGAGAGGAATCGATGTCCCTAAGGTTGTCTCCACCAGCTCCCAAACAACCCCCAACCATGTGGAGAAGCTGAGGCTCAAACAGACCTGGCAGAAAGAAAACCCCGGAGGGGTAGAAGAGGAGGAAGAGGAAAAGGAGGCCTTCTCTGAGGAAGTGTACCCATTGCTGTACTCCCCCTCAAACTCCCTCTCACCCTCCCTACCCAACCAGCGCTCTCTAGCCGAGATGAGTCGCATCTACAACCTGAAAACGGCAGGCACCAGAACGGCAATGTGTGTCAGTGACAGGGCTGTGAATAATTACCACTCATCACCAGCGCACACTTCCAAGACGGTATCCCATTTGGTGTCCCAACAGGAAACGAGGACTGTAGACACAGCCAGCCTGAGGCACCGATGGACTGGGGGGAAACCCGGGGACAGCCTACCTTCTACATCAAGTAACGAAATCCTTGAGGTGCAGCGTGAGGTGGAAAAGATATGTCTCTGTGAAAAAGAAGCCACCGGACTCTCACACGAGCAGTGCACACATGGAGATACGAAAGGAAGTTCGCGAGAACTACAGCAGGCGGAGGAGAACCACTCCAACCCGCAGCCGAGGGAGCAGGCCTATCCCCACAACTCCAGGTTAAGCTCACCTGTCCCACAGGCAGTCTCCCAGAGAGTCCAGTCTAAACGGGAACAGTGTTGCCAGCCGAGATGTGTCGCCAAGTCTGCCCAAAACCCCCCCTCCCCGGAGAGCTCCCTTAAGACTTCTGACAAGGGCTGCCCCCCCACTCCAACATCCTCCCCTTGCTCCCCTTCTCCAACCCAGTCACCCACTCTATCCCCATCTCCTTCTTCAACTCTGTTCTCTATCAGGAGTGCCTCTGATAGGGGTCAGGGAAGGACGGGCACCACCATCACCATCAACCCCAGGAAGACAGTAGGTGTGGGGGCTGCGGCAACATCAATAGGTCCCTCATCCAAGACCATCCCACAGGGGAAGGCAACCTCCATAGTGGAGACGGTGCAACCTGTCAAAAAGAAGTACCCCACAGTTGAGGAGATCATTGTGATTGGTGGATACAAAAGCCTGGAGAGATCTTGCCTAGTCAAACGCCGGGGGACCCCAAAACGGGTGAGTCTATACAACAAGAAAAGTAACAAAACACAAATTATCATATCCTCATAATGATGATGAAGACCACTGTGGGAGTATCATTGAAAAGATTCAAATGAGAAACATGCAATTAGGATGTTATTTTAAATTCCCGGTAAAAACAAAAACTAAAATGAACTAAACAGGATTCTAGGCCTGGTTGCTTATTCACATGAACTCTATTATTTGATGCTGAATGGTGTGCGAGCTTTGCTGTCAGTGTAACAAAATTTAAATCTGGGTTTATGTTGCAATGAGAGAACAACACTAAATGTTTACACCTAAGTATGTCATGCAAGGGTTCCCTCTGTCCTCTAGAGTCTTCTTTTCATTGACTGCTGGACATTGCTTGAGAGAATAGTGACTGTGCTAAGCCAGTTAAAGCATTATCAAGCACGACATCTTGATTGTCGGACTAACGTCTATACTTGCTCTACCGTGTAATTATGTTAACGTCATTCATAGTAATATATAGATAAGCTGTTACCCATCTGTCTTTTACCTATATCTTCAACAAGTTGACACAAGTATATATCAACACAAACAATGAAATGTTTGTTTCAACCAACTTGTACCACTACAGTTTCCTATGTTGGTTTGCTCTACACATTTATAGTAAAATGAATGGCAAACCAGTCTGCAACTACCAGACCATACAGTCTTTATTCTTTGCTGGGTTGTATCCCCATTTTGTTCCGAGTTGACAAATGTGAATCTTTGGAGTATTGAAAGGTTCGTGTAATTAGGCCACCCTGACAGACAAAGTGGCTCATCAGAGCAGAACTAACTACCTGGCGGTCTGTCACTCTCCTCTTGTCATGAAGGAGGCAGGATGCAGAAGAGGAGTCTAGTCACTAGGATTTAATCAACAGGAATGTTTATGCTAGCATCTCAAAATTCATAGAAATGCTGTTCCTATAAATCTGCTTCCAGAAGCAAGATTTGGTGTCTGCTAGTGCCAAAAACATATGTTACAGACTAAACCGTCAAACAATCGTAATGCTAAGTTTATTATTAATAATCTTCCTGAATTATTTGAGGCTTATTAATACAGCACATATTGGTTTCTTGTAAACTCATGTTATCTTGTTTTTTATCAGCAAAGTAAAATGATTTGTTTAATTTAGTAGTAATTGTTTTTTGTTGTGTCAGTGCTAGCTTTTAAACAAATCAATTAAGTTAAGTTAGGGTTTTACTATATTTGCATCACTGTATGACTACATTATATTTAATTTAAACTCATAAAAAGAGGTAAATGGCTGTGAAGCAGACATTATGGTCTCACAATGTAAGTTTCTTTTTGAAGCCTTTTTACTTACTTCCTCATTTAGAATTGCTCACTTCCTTCAAATAAGAGACAGAGATGGAGCATACATTACACCAGAAAAAGAGAAACCACAAACCTCAATTGGTATTTGAACACAAATGCACCTACAGTGCAACAAAAGATTAAACAAATGTATAATGTAAACATGACAAATAATCAGAATTATGAAAAGTGCATTGTAAATGTTATGATTTTATGTAATGCTCAATTATTTTTTTACTCTTATTTATATCTTGAGCATGTAAAAATGATGTTCAAAGTGGAATGTTAACTCATGCTTTTAGTACCACTTTTGAGAACATGTGTCCAACAACTTTACAGGATAAGCCTCAGTTCACTTCAAGCAAGATGTTTCACCGCAGACCTCTACTGACCCATTCAAATATAACTGGATCGTCAGTTATTCCCCTGAGCAAATCACCTAGTAATTACCCCCTTCATTCATTAAGTACTGAGGGGAGGGGCCTCAATAGTCGGTTTGTTTTGCTTTCAGCATCACAATCCTATACCGCCGGCTTTGGTTCTAAGCACCAATTCAATTCAATTCAATTCAATTCAATTCAATTCAATTCAATTCAATTCAATTCAATTTTATTTATATAGCGCTTTTTACAAAAACAATTTGTCACAAAGCAGCTTTACAGAAATATG
>JAVQJS010043769.1:0-13701 GCA_036024795.1 Galaxias rostratus | reverse complement strand
ACCGCTTATCCTATGCAGGGTCACGGGGGGCTGGAGCCTATCCCAGCTGACTTTGGGCGAGAGGCAGGGTACACCCTGGACAGATTGCCAGTCCATCACAGGGCTAACACATAGACATTCAATCTTTCACACACACATTCACACCTACGGACAATTTAGAGTCACCAATTTGCCTGCATGCTTTTGGAATGTGGGAGGAAACCGGAGTACCCGGAGGAAACCCACGCTAGCACGGGGAGAACATGCAAACTCCACACAGAAAGGCCCTCAGGTGGGAATCGAACCCAGGAATTATATTACAAATAAATAACTTATTACTTATTAGTGTCAGTGATAGACACACTGTGTTTACCTTTATTGAAACATAATGAATTGACTTAATTTTGTCTAGCATATGTAGAATTTCCAGGATGTCTCTCCACATCAACAGATTCACCGTATAAAACAGAAAGCATCTTGGTTTGGTTGGTATGAGCAGTCAATATGCTGGGGTTGTTAATCCGTGGTGATTGACTTGTTGTTGTGCCTGTCAGATGCAGAGGACCCCCCCTGTGATTGGCCTTGTCAGAGTGGGATGTCTGCCCTCATTAACAATCATGTCCAATCAGGGCTTTGTGCTTTTCCTACTGTTGCCTGGGGCCCTCTGATTGAATGTTTCCTTCCATCCACAGAGCACTGCTGGATGGCCCTTTGGATATGACAGTGATTTATAAGCATCTTATTACAGTTGTCAGTGATTGATAACACTTTCAGATCTCAGCATGATTATATCGAGATTAAAGATGTTTCAGGATTTCTAAATGTCAGAATTAACTATAAGCAAAACCTGTTTCTATGGTCCCTAATCAGACTTCTCCATCGGAATCTGAATAATATCAGACTGTTTACACTAGCCATCTTTCTTTGTCAACAATAATATTCTCTGTGCATGTCTGTAATATTTCCTAGTGGCAGCCTACTCTAAAGTCTGTAGCTTTCCCTAATGTCATCTGTTAACAATGTCATCATATGTCCATCATTGGATTAGGCTTAATTTTAGGATAACTGACATTCCATAATAAATAAAAAGAGGAGGAAATATCTGAAGGTCTGATGCTGTTTTACTGCCCAGATCAAAGGTGCTGAGTGATGAAAGAGGCAGAGCCCATACCTGGTTGTAACTGGAGCACAACAATCTCATGTTTTGAAAATAATATCACCAGGAGTGATTTCCCAAAGTGTTTTTAAAAGAAATTCCCATCTCAAACACCCCTATGAGTCTTCTGTGTTTTCAATCAAAACTGCTTCCCAAATCGCTGACCATGTCTGAGGGAAGGAGCCCTGATGGAGCGACGTGCACAATCCAAGGAGATCTGACGCGGGATCCCCGTCAGGGAAAAGCAGAGAGGGAAATGAGAAAAGAAGAATCTTCCGTGGAGGCTCATCAAACGCTTCACTGGCCTTCAGTCAGCCTGTCAGGCACACACGTCCTGTTGGAGAAGAGCTGGAAAGTTTCTGAACCTGAGACGATGTCCCCTGAAAAGAGCTCCAGAGGAAATACTATTGATGAAGTAGACTGGTGATGCTGTGCGGGCCATACCATCACTGGTATTATTAGATAAACAGAATGAAGTTTTTTTTTTTGACAGAGCCCATCCTGTCTTTGGGGAAGGCATTGTTCTGTTTGGCTCAGGCTCTCAAAGGGCCAGAGGGAAGCGATCACATCAGCTATTATCAAATCATTTGGCACTGTTAATGTTTTCACACTGTGTTTTACCATGCCGTCGGCATCGATATGATTCACAAAGAATGCTTAAGATACTAACTTTGACTTCTACACGGATACCTAAATTGCCTTTTCTTGTTCAAAGCACATTAACAGGTCTTTTAATGGTAGCTTTTGTTGTGATACTACTTTATTGTTTCTCAGGTCATATGTTTTGAGGAAAACAAATATAAGTTTAAGCCCACACATTTCCCCCTAAACTCTTGCACAATACAATATTTGTAATAAGCAGATTGGATTTTACTTTCCCTGGAAGACATCTTAAACAAATTACGATTCAATTTGAAAAACACAATAACACAGAAAAAGGGAATGAAAAAGCAGCAAGGGGATCCTGGGGCCACCGGCTGTAATGCAGTTTAGACCTTCCCAAGTCTGATGACTTCTGTGTGTTTGGTACTCTGCGACTTTGAGATTGTGTCCCTGCACACCTTCTGTTTCCCCACGGTCCCCAGGGGCCGCACGTTTACCGTGGCATCTTGATAGGGCCTTTTACTGTGCCAACACTTAGCAGGACACAGCCGCATCGCGCTCACTTCTAAACTTGCTCACACACACACACACACACACACACATACACACACACACACACAATCACACACGCACATGCACACAGAAAAGTGCACGTCGTCGCAGACACACGCACACTGTAAAGCACAAAGGGCTGTGCCTCTCTTTAAAGCAATGTCACTGCTAAGAATTTCAGTGTAATTTTGGAACAGGAGTCTCAGACAGAAATTGGGTCATTTCCCCTGGCAGGAGGGCCGAGAAGGAGGCATGACATGTGGAGAAATGCACATGGTCGCTAACAATTTAGAGTATCACATCGGCTGCCCCACAGCCGTGACTTCCCGTCTTGGCAACTGGATGCTCGGAGACAATTGCCTTAGGACTGGTGGCATGATACTGTGCCCAGAGCAGTGTTCAAATGATCTGTCACTGTTTTATTTAGCGCAGCGCAGATCCAGACGCAGACAGGGCTTTAATAATGCCTTCTGATCCGTGATGGTGAGAGTGGGATACAGTGCTGTAAGAGCACCAATGTGTCTACATTAAAATACAGCTCTTACATATAAAGTAGCAGGTCCACTTTTCACCACGAGACATCATGGCATGACTCATTAAACTTCACACTTTCTCAGATCCATTTTGTTAGCACCTCGGGCCTGGAAAAAAGCTCTGATTTAAACCAAAGCCCCCTAAGACAGAGCTGTTCCAAAGTGAGCCATCCCATCCAACAGCGAAGAGGGGCCGTTTCTTTTTAATCCATTCCACTGAAGGTTGACTTGTCAGAGACATGAAGCCAATCTAAGAATGAAACTGAGACAAGCGAGCAAGAAAGAAAGATCCTCATAAAACATGTCAAGAATGGAATTGTCTTTGGGTTATTATTGAAGAACAACAGTTCATCTTCTTACCCCTCCTTGTTAGTTTGTGTAACCTGTACCTACTTAGTGCCTCAGTGTTTCCTATCCGTTTTTTGTGTATTTGAAGACTACCCACTCTGTATGAGAGTTAAAGTCTAAACGTTGCTCTCTGCAGTCTCCATTTTCCAATGCAGTGTGGGTAATTGTCTTCTCTGCACAAAGAGTATCGTAGTGTAATTTAGCTGTGACCTGGGGACATGCCGTTCTTTACCAGTCACAATGTTAGTCTAAGAAAATACTTCTATGGTAACATCTCAACGTCCTTGATAAAGCATTTGTTTCCCTTTAGTCCCTGTCGACTGACGGCCAGTGGTGTAATTCCAAAGCTGTGGCATTTACGTCCAAATGGTAATAGATTCAGAGGGAGCCGTTAGTATGCAGCCACAACCTAACAGATCCTCTCTGGGGAAGATCAAGCTGCGGAACAGGGAACAGGGATGTTGCTTGCTGCAATGAATGTTTACTAAATGCCAATCTGAGATTGTCCATGTGTTAAACCTCAGCCAAGGCAGCGAAGCCTGAGGAGCTAGCTTGTTTTCAAAATCTTTGCTTACCGACCGACCAACTGCTCAAACACCCTCCATGTCCCCAGAGCGACCTGCTAAGGCTACTATTGATTGGCTGGACAGCCTGAGCAAAGAGGACCCGGGCTTCCAGGCTTGCTGGTGGGTGACAAGCTGTGCAGGCTGGAGGATCTGCTCAGTGGTGTGGCATGGCCACCAACAGGAACTGACAAGCAACCCTGTAATACCCTGCAGATACTGTCAGGCTTGGCAAAATAAATAAATAAATGGAACTGTATCTTCCATTCTCACTGCAGAGTTGGAACCACCATATTTACCAGAGAAGGACGCAGACGCACAGAAAGTAGTTACACACCATTACCCTTCAACAGATCCATAGCAGAGATGGCTGTGTTGTGTTATTTTCTATGTTGCCCTTAGCAGCTGCTTACCCATAATATCTTATTATTTTGAGTGATAAATAATACAATATGTTTTTCCAATATAGTGTGAAAACCTAAAATGATGAATTACCAAAGCACAATATTGGGAACATTAAACAATGAGTGTTCCAAACACCACATGGTAACATTAGAAATATGTTACGTTCATTTCTTACATCATATTTTACATACTAGATTATTTCATCAGACCACCTGTATCTGTTTCCACAGCTATTTAGTCAATACTGAGAAAGGCCCACCAGTGAAAGCATTTCTCCCTTCATTAATAATGTACCTTCTCTAGCTGAAAAGTTGACGTGAAGCGTAAAATTGTTGTACAAACGCCTGGACTTATTCATTTCACAGCCCAGTCCAACTGCCAGTTTTCTGTTCAATCATGAATACGTGTTTGTTCTCCACTAAATAACTTTGACACTCAGTCTGTCTGTTCCCATCCTTCCGCAGCCCTCCTGCACTCTATTGTGTAGGGCACCATTCTTCTTTGCAATCACAGCCTGTCTTTCTTGGACAAATGCATACTCCACTACTACTCAGAGGTTCCGCTTACATAGGTAAACAGACAACATCTTGTTTTCAAGGACCTTGATGCACAAATGGTCTCTTCCCATCGCCTAGACGTGGTCAAGATGATTTATGCCCCTATAGTCTCATCTATAGTTGATGTAACAGCACCATTCATCTTAGGTTGTTGTAGTCCCTAACCAGCCTTTAGGTTAGGATATTAGATTTATTTAATCCTCTACCATACAACATTTAGTTGCTTCTGGATTGTAGTCTGGAGTCTGCAGTACAAATGTCACATAAGGACACCAAGTCACTAAAGTTATATAAAAAGTACTATGAATATGTATTATATGTTTCAGAGTCACTAACGTATAAGTCGTTATATAAGTGTGTAATACATGTTTCAGAGAACCTTTCGTGACTGCCCCCTGAGCCAGCGACGGTAGAGGTGTTTTAAAGAGATAAGAGTTTCACAAAGTTACAGCGAACAGCAGCACTCCAAACAAACTGGCACCCGTTCCATCCTGAGAGCACACCAGCTCCACAGTCTGAATGCTGGCTTTGCAGCTTTACAGCGGCAGATAAAAAATGAAAAGAGAGAGAGAGAGAGGGAGAGATAGTGAGAGAGAGAGAGAGAGAGAGACAGAGAGAGAGAGAGAGAGAGAGAGGGTGGTGGGAGGCTCCACATGGCGTGTTACAGGCTATTACTCCCCCACTCTCCTTAAATGTCTGTCTGTATCTTATCCATTCATTAGTTCACCACCTTTCCTTCCTTTTAGTTTCACCTTCACCTTTTCTATCTTTGCCTGTCCATCCCAAAGGTGTTCTATGTGCCACCCCTACATGCAGGAATCATGCACTGCGGATAATGCTACGTTATATATTGTGAATTGAGTGATGATTCTGATACACGGAAGCCACACTGGGCATTGGAGGCCTCAAATTATAAACTAAATTGTCTAATTTCACCACAGCAGGTGTATTACTTAGTGTGCAACTACGTTTGTCCTCAGATATTAACATGATATCTTCTTATTGATAAAAGGGTTGAAGAGTTGAACGTGTTCATATCTAGAAAACAAGATAAATGATGTTACTAACTTCAAATAAAATTTGTCAAATCTATGTATTGATACTTTTGCCATATGACTCAAACACTTTCATAGTACTGTTTTGCCTCAGTAGAATAGACTAAGACTGGGCCAACCCAAAAGGTAAAAGGACAGTATCTAAAGTGGCCCTGGAGTCTCTGAACAGAGTAGTATTCCCCTTAGCATGAGAACTGGGGCAGGCATCTACTTGGTGGACTTCTATGCCAAACCAAGACCCAGATAAAATCCATGATTGATAGAGAAAAATATAGACCATCTAGAGACAGAAAGAATGTGGGACAAATCCAGCATACCAATCAATGTGACAGTACACAGGACGTCATTGAAAAACATCTTGATTCCCACTATGGTGTTTAATGTTGAATAGATGCAGTGATCTGTGTCTCCTTCGTGATGTTGGAAAGTGGACCACTTGAGCGGCATTCATTCTTTCTTTCTTCTGAGGAATTATGGTCTCATTATTCTTCAGCCAGTGTCGGCCTAGTCGTTACCTGTCAGGGCTTTCTGCTGAGGTCAGCGTTCTGCACTCTGGCCTGTTAAACACTAATGCAAGGTCCTCTTTTCCTTTTGGTGCGGCATGCCGGCTGATGGGCCGTTTTGACAGACAAAGAGTTGAGGGGGGGGGGGCAATCTGCACATGCTGTCAGCCACAGCAGCCATTGTCGGAAGGCATTTATCAAAAGTACGGTGGCCTATTCATTTGTAATTGTCAGATTAGCTTTCAAAAAGTGTTACGGCTTTAGTGATTTGACTTGAGTCCAACTTTTTATTGCACAATTTAATATGACTGAAATTCATCTTAAGAACTATATATTACAAGTTTAACTTCCCTGACATTGATAATAAAGAATTGAAGTGTTTTTATTCTTATTTTATAGGAATGACTTAATTTGCATTCATTAGCATTTATCTGGGTCGGTCAGAGGGTTAGGAAGTGGTAAAACAAGTGTTGTTATCATAAGGCCACTGCAGCAAATCTTTTGGAATGGGACTGCTGTATTTATCCACCAACGTCCAAATACTCCTCCATACTCCACTCCCATCCCCAAACCCCCCACCCCAACAGACACACAAACTGCATCGGAGCAAGGCACAGGCAGCATAGCTGGATTTTACACCATCAATGTCGTTCTCTGACAGATCATTTTTAATGCAGTTGTAGAAAGCTTCAGAGTACTTAATGTAGTCCAGGGCTTGACCAACTTATTGTATGCATTCAGATGCTGAGTTAACTGGGATACCTGTGTTGGTGACGCACATCCCGTGCTTAGGGTGGTGGGTGGTGGGGTTGAGAGACTGAGGGAGGCGGGTCGGAGCGGCACGGAGAAAGGTCTCCCTAGTGTTGCTACAGCACTTTGATTCAGTGGCAGTGCCGAGACACCAAATGGCCGGACATCGTTTCTTTGCTGGTAAGTGCTGTACTCGAGTTGCTTTAACGTTTTCTTTACTCTAAAAAAGTGTTATTGTTATTAGTTTAATTGTGTAAGATTATGCTGCATGAATCCTATTTTCAGTCATATTTTTACGACTAAACATATTTTAAGAGGTTAACTAGGACTTAGAGAACCTTTTGGGGGATATTGAATAGAATTAGCTTGTATAGACCTTCCAAGAGAAAGTGCAGACCTGTCCATGGTGCTGAAATGAGTTTGCGTGGTTACGAGGATATCTTCAATAAACAACGATTTTTGTTTTATTTTCAAAGCATGCTTTAAGCCTTTGTTTGCATAAAAATTATGTGGGACATAAGCACGTTTATTAATTAAATCAATATCTATCCTTGCAGGACACACAATAATTAATCTGCCTAAGGACCCAAACTTTTTGCCGGCGGGGTTGTTGATCACGAGGCTAAGATTCAATCGAAACACTTCAACTACAAACGACCACCGATAACCACAAACTAAACTTCTTGCCCAATGTGTGGCACATTCTTCCTACTGCTATTTATTGATCCAGGAGATTTCTCTATCTGAGTATGAGACCGTTGGAAAAGACGTCTGTAATTGAACCTCTGTGCTCATATGCACGATTCGGCAAGAATCGCTACTTCGTAGTAAGTCGAACAGCCTACCGTAGTAAACAAATTGGAAGAAAAAGCAAATAGTAGACGATTACAGACAAGACGAGTTACCTCAAACCATGGGGATAAAACACCTTCTGCTCCTTTTAATTTATTTGGACCATCTGAATGTTCTGTGTGCTAGTGCGACCAAGAAGAACAAAACCGCCCCAAAGCGGAAAGCCAAGGAAGTCAACAGCACTGCGCTGCCCATCACCGCTGTTCCACGAAAGACTCAAGTACCGGCACCTTCTATCAGTAACCATGACACGTGCCTTGGCTACTACGATGTTAGCGGACAGTATGATAAAGAGTTTGCGTGCAATAACACTGACCATCGATTCTGCTGTGGAAGTTGCTTCCTACGCTTTTGCTGTGCAGATAAAGGAAAACGTTTAGAGCAAAAGTCTTGCACAAATTATAACACACCAGACTGGATCAAAACTCAGCCTCCTTCTCCGGCGCCAACAGGCGACACTTACGATCCTGCACTGGATCAGACTAACACAACCGTATACATCACTTGTGGTGTGATAGCTTTTATCATCTTCCTGGGAATCTCTGCCAAAGTTGCTTATGATAAAGCAACGAAAACCCCTCAGGAAATGAATGTCCATAGGTAAGTCAAGTTTAAACTATAAAAATAAAAAAAATTAAACAAACAAATGAGAATATTGTGTTTGTGTGCAGAAAGACAGTGTTTGTGTCGCTTGCGTTAGCTTTGTCACTGAGTTTACGAAAGGAAGAAAAAAAAGGTGAAACAAAGAGTGGGAGGAGAGCTAACTTGCTGACTAACTGAAATGAAAGGTATATGCATATCATACCTTTAAATGCATGGACACTCTTCTAATTTGTGATGTCTTCTGTTGGCTAATTTGCAGAGGTGCTCACAGATATGACATTAGGCTGTTCACAGCTGTTAAACAATCACAACTTGTATTAAATTGAATCTGCATCTATTGGATTACCAACTAAGACATCGATTCCAATTTCTTTGGATCCGTCTGTTAATTTCAAGACGCATATAATTAACGTGCATTCCTTTACTGCTTAATATTAACTGTTATTGCTAGCAATAGAACCTACCTCGCAATACTTCTCTAAAAAAGCACACGATTAAATCCAATCAAAAAATTCATGGAGTTATGCAGATTATGCCAACAGTGATCTTTTCCATCTTAGTCCAGCTGGGTTAATGCGCTAGGCATTATGGCCCCCTATCCAAAGAGACAGCTTTTGGGAAACAGCATGTGGTTAACAAATTATTTCTGTTTTCTAAGGATGCTAGGATTTGGACTAAGTGCCAGAACACAGTATGTCAGACTCCTCTTTTAAAGCCCATATGAAGCTAATTGTGCGCTATTAGACCTGAGCCCTGTTGCCTGCTGGTTATAGAATGCCATGGAGGAGCACTCTGTGGATAGCTTGATTGGCCAGAAGTCATACTGCGTTTTGAATGCCTAACACGATGGCTGTGTCGGTCGAGTCATTTGAAGCTATTGCTGTGGCTTGTGTTTTCACGCAGTGATTCGTGGTTCGGTGGTTACTGTTGGAGCGTAGTTGCTGGAGACTTTTCAGGCTTGGCGCACTTGCATGTGTGTACCATTTAAAGCAACACAGTCAGTTATATTTTCACCAGGAGACCATAGACAGATGTGATGCAGCTGGTTGTCCGTCTCTGTTCTGAGCAGCCGAGACACAGTTATGTGGTTATGGGCTCCTGATACTTTGAGCAGCCGAGACACAGGGATGTTGTTATGGCCTCCTGATACTCACTCCTATCCTTGCCATGGGGCACACTCTCAATTGGAGCTGCTTAATGCCACCACTTAAAAAGGGGAGCGGTAGCCAGGGGACTTCAAGCAGAGTGAGAGTCTTGCCTTTGTGGATGCTCAATGGGTTTTCTCCCTGATTCGTTTAGTTGCACCAATCATTTGACACAGTGCCGTCATGAAGATTGCTGCCTGAACACACTTCGGGGGGCTGGTTTGAGACATGCATGCTGACAGTCGTGTCCTGAAAGCAGCAGTTGAACATGAGACCTCAGACTTGGAAAAGACGTTGGTCTTTTAAAAGTAGAGCTTTGACAATTTTATCAGTATGGCAGAGAGGTCAGCCTTTCATAATGAAACCTGGAATGTGCACAGAATGCAGTTACCTTGGCAGACATGTTGTGGTATGTTCGTTTGTGACCTTGAGCCAGACTTACTGAAAGCAGAGAAGAAGCCAGAAGCCTCTGATTTGAGTATTCTGTATCGATCACATTGTTGGAGGCCAGCCAAAACATGAAACATGTATGCAAAAGAAAAGGATGCCATTGCGAAGATACTAGCTAGAATAGCATTGAAATGATAAATTGCAAAAAATGGAAAACTGTCTCTGAATCTCAGGGATAATCTCATCATCTGAATGTTCTATTTGCAGATCATAAATATTTTCTTTCTCCACATTGAGAAGTTACATTTGAGTACAATACATGATGTGTAGGCCAGCATGCAGTACAATACAATGTGCATCATGGGTTGGAAGGAGTGTTCCTCCAAGACGATGTCCATGCTGGTACATGAAGACGTTTTCTATCTTTTACTTTTATCAAACAGTGTAATGTTAAATGGCTTCACTATTCATTTGGTAGAACTGGCAGTGCTGCAGTCGCCAACTAGGGCAATGTAAAATCAGGTCGCCTCTGACTGTGAAAAGAAGATGGCTAAAGTGTTCCTATCCTGGAAGGGAAATTCTATTAATATAAATCTCCCAAAGTCACAAAGTTATGGAAAAGTGAACTCTCTGCAGATGCTTTAAGTTGACATTGACACAGTTAAGTTGGCCTTTTAGGTACTTACAGACAGAAAGATTGAGGCTGTCTTCGCACAGATGGTGTTGACTTTCTGAAATCGGTACCTTCTGTACCCCAAAACTGATACTTCCTGGAGCTCTTTGGTTTACATTTAACTTACATTTTCAAAGCCCTTCTAGGGATGATACAAACATCGTCTGTTGATTAAAAACAGGAGAAACCTTTTTACCTTATTGATACTTTTGTATTTTAGAGCCCTGGCGGACATCTTGAAACAACAAGGACCCATTCCAATGTCTAAGTACGACCATGAAAACATTGCGGCAATTGATGATTCACCTAAAGAAAACACCCCTGTCCGAACCTCCAAGAACCATTACACCCCAGTGCACACCAAGGCACCTAACCATGGTAAGTACTGACCCTGCATCCCAAAATGCCAGTGATGTAAATAAAGAGTGTGAAGAAAGAACGCTGTTTTCTCCCTAATAAGCACTGCTGAATCATTGATTCACCTAAACCCATGGCAGCATGTTATCTGTGTGACATAAACAGCCTCTCCACCAGGTCATTCAAATGTTTTCATTTATGTTATTTTGAAGGGATATTACAAAGAGCGATTTCAAGCAATGCCTTTTTTACTAACACCAAAGACATGTGGGGACTGTTATCTTGAGATGTTTCCATAGTCCCATTTTCCTGTTGCCGCAATCCAAAAATCCTACTCGGCATCGCTAGTAAACGGCCAAGCATATGAACATATGCTGCGGGAGACGCAGCCCTTTGTCCAGAGATAATTCCGTCTTGCGTCGCTGTTCCTTCTACTTTTATCCCGTCTCCAGATCCCTGCTCCAGGGATCAGCGCGTTTGCTAAGTGCCCTACTATGGTGTCCCAGATTCTACAGCCTTATGTTTCACTCTGGTGTCAAAGTAGACTTCCCCCCCTCAGCGAGGGATTGTGTCAGAGGAGAGTTAGAGCATACTTCTCCCTGGGATGTGATCCGTTTCTCTCTCACAGAGCGGCCATTAAAGACACTTTGGCTAGTACATGCGGTCTGTGTAATAAAAGGGTCAACCAAGCGAAATTTTTATATATTTTTTATCCCATCTAAATCCCTAGTCTTGATAATGTTGCTCCTAGGGGAATGGGTAAACCTCCATGTACAGTCACATAGGAAGAGGTTGGAACAGTTTTCTCTTCATGTGGAGTCTAGGCAGTTGAGAACAGTTCAGAGTTTGTCTGTCCCTATTCCCCCATTCAGCTTGGCTCATTGAGCTAATGGTGTCTGGCTAATTCTGAAGTGACCTGCAGTCTACCCTATCACTGAAGGGCTTTAAAAAGGGTTCATGGCGCTCTGAAGGATTCTCAAGTGACTGTTCCATGTTTGAACACATGCACTCTGTCCTCTGCCTCTGGTTGTCTACCTAGACATGGATATACTGTGTGTTCATAAGATTGATATTGTTATCCTTATGCAATTCCCTGTGGCCTGTCCAATTCATGACGATGATTTTACTCTGTGGTCAAACAACTCAATTGGGTGAGCATTTAAAATGTATGTGATGCACTTGCTATGGTAAAAATATTCCCTTTGTTTCAAACAAGTGCAAAGGGATTGTTGTTGAATAGTATATTAAATATTTGAATTGACATTTAGTTATGAAGTGTGGTGAGGGACAGATGGCCGCTATGTAACGTGTGATACAGTTGGCTTCTCAGCGGATTCAGATATAACCTTTATCCAATGATCATGCCCTGTTTAGCCCCAATTTGTCATGTGTAGGCATGACCATGGTAGTGGAAAGCGTGACACGCCTGAGCATCGCACCACCCACGAGGCAACAATAGCTCGCTCCCATATCGACGCCATATTTCTTCAGTTTCAGAGTTTGTTTGTTAAGACGTCGGACTGGTGAAGATAAATTATGTGGTGTGCACTATCTTGGCAATTACCAGACAATGATACATTTTTTATGTATCACTTTTCAAAACAAAGTGCTTTGTGTGTGCAAATCAATGCAATCAAAATACGTTCAGGAATAGAACATGCATGTTGAATAGGATAAACACACACAAGTATTATCTACCTATAAAAAAATGAAACCACATAAAACTAAACATTTTATAAAGTGATATTTAAAATAACAATTGAGACACCATTGCTAAAAACTGTTGATCAGTGTGTGGTCAAGGTGGGGTATAATGCAACTTATCCTGGAGTAGACCAAGCACAGGTATGACCCCTTCACCAACGAGTTCAAAACTACTATTTTAGCATATTTTATGTTATGTTAAAAATTACTGTTTTAGTACATCATGTTAAAAGCAAAAAATTTTGCATTTCATATATTATGTTACATGATACAGCGTCTTTGAGTGTTTTGAAAAGCGCTTTATAAAAATAATGTATTATTATTATTATTATTATTATTATTATTGTTATTATGTTAAAAACTACTATTTTAGTATATTTTCTATTATGTTAAAAATGACTATTTTAGTGTGTTCTATATTGTATTAATTTTATTTTAGTATATTAATACTATGACAGTATGCCCAGATAGCTGAAATACTTTACAAATAATAACACAGTGAATAGCTCTTGCACACAGTAGTCATCTGTATTATTGTAATTCATTAAGTATTTACTTGGACATGTACTAGTTCCTTAGTAGAAATATCCCACAGCAACGTAACTGGACAAAGTGTGTCAGTAATCAATTTACAGTGATCCTGTGGGCGCGCGGAAAAAAACAAACAAACAAATATGAACGGAAAGCACAGTAATCGTCCCAGGTGTGTTTATTCGTTATGAACATTGGAAATGCACTTCGATCTCAGCCCCCAAAGCCCAAAGGTCTGGGTACTTCGGTTGACTTTGAAGTGGCTCCTTGGAGTGGAAGGCATTAAACTGTTCGCCAGAAAATACAGAGTGGGAATAGGGAAGGAGAGAATTGAGAACCTTACTCCACTGGCCAGCCTTGGGGGGGGGGGGGGGGGGGGGGGGGGGGGGGGGGGGGGGGGGGGGGGGGGGGGGGGGGGGGGGGGGGGGGGGGGGGGGGGGGG